>JAVTVY010052463.1:0-26003 GCA_036873755.1 Hanleya hanleyi
CTGCTTATATTATATATATATAAAAGCGCCAGTTCCTTCATTCATAAGCCAGTCGTCGTCGGTGAGAAACTTCCGCGTCTGTAAACGAAAAATCACAGCGATAAAACCATATTAGCACCAAATTCCACACAGCATCCAATATTTAATATATATTAACAAAAGCTGTTTCTTGCAAAGAGAATGGGCCATCAGTTTTCAATGATGCCGACCAGACATCAAGTTGCTATCTTGAGTATTGTATCTCGGTCACGCATAGAATTGTGTCTGTTCATAAGATACCACTAATATTTTACATATTGCGCTGCTTACACGATCCCTAGCCACAAATTCATCAAGACGTTGTTTATCGTATCGCGATCGTATTTTCTCAGCCGCATGGAAGTATAGGTTCCCTCCGCGACCCAACCCACTCTCTTGGGGATGTGAAATGGGAGACCAAGAGTTGTCTTGTTAGTAGAAACTCTCGCAAGAACGAGACTGTCAACTCAGGTCACGAGCAAGACGGATTTTCCCTGTTGTTATCACTTTTGGCACAAGCTGTCGCATATTTAGGACCGCTTAGGTTTGATTCCAAAGATATCGTCGATATCTCTGCTCTATGAGCAGGATAAACAAATCGCTTAATTTGTGTGGCTGTAGATAAAGCTACCACAAGTGCGACTCGATACGTTTGCGTGCCCTGCAGACAGAACCGTTGCATCGCGAAACAATTCAACATTATTATTGATATATTGAGTAAATATATTGATTACTTAAGTCAGTGATAAAAATTTAACCTGATATTGAGAGAGTGCTATATATATTAGCTATACAATAGAAGTAACTGGGACTAGGGAATTTGCAATAGATAAGGTGATAGTAAATACTCAACACAATCGCATTTTGTAATGGCCCAGAGTCTAATTGCGAGTGCGGTAGACATGGGTACCCAGTACTTGTTAACCGATTCTGTATCTACCATATTCATTCTGTGAAATAAAATTTCTCTTAGGTTGCCTTTATTCGATGACTGAGGAGTAACAACAACTCATGCATAGCGTAGCTCGCGAATCGTGTAAAGAGCATGTGTGTACGATTTTTGTGGTTTTGGATCAGCATGTATGCGTAAGATCTGTTACATTTGTCGTCAGATGAGGCCTTGTAAACATGACATGACTGTTCACCAGTGAAACATATGGTGGCCTACACTGATCCACCGTATGATGTATCGGGGAAGCTAGAGGAAGGTCGATTCGGTCCGATCCAAAGAACATGTTGACAAATTACAAGCGTCTAGTCCGTCATTCATAATCCAGCCGTCGTCCATTAGAGAATATCCGCGTCCATAATCCAAAGACCTATTTCATATTCCATATAACAGTATTAGCACCAAATTCAAAAAGACAATCATAGTATACATAAACATAGGCTTGTTTCCTGCAAGAGAGAAGCGGTCAACAGTTTTCATTGATGCCGGTAAGACATCATGATGTTCCAAAAATATCAAATCCGTATCGCTGATCAGTATTCTTAATCCATAATATTCGTTGTAAAGTCGTCATCTAAAGAATGATGTATCTCAGTCACGCTTTGATTGTGACTGTTCATATGAGTACCATGAGGATCTTGAAGTACATGGGTTCATACGGCCCCTAGCCCCGGGTTAAGCGGAATTAGACACAAGTTACGAAACGTAGCGTCATAGACGACGACCGGCGCACGTGAGTCAAGAACATTTCCTCCTGACCCGGGTCGCATTTGTAGTCTCGACACCGCGTCGACACATTCGCGAAACTCGCCGCCAAACGAAGGGATTTTTCAGCAGAGAGCAAACGGGAAGAATTCCTCAATATACAAGCGCCTAGTCCATCATTCAATATTCATTCGTTCATTAAAGAATTTTCGCATCCATAATCTAAAGATCTGTTTCACATAACAGAATTAGCACCAAATTAAAAAACAATCACAGTATACATTAACATAGACTAGTTTTCTGCAAGAGAGAAGCAGTCAGCAATAATGCCGGCAAGACATCAGGATGTTTCAAAAATATCAAATTCGTATCGCTGACCACTATCCTTAATCAAGAGGTTGTATCTCAGTCACCCTTTAATTGTGTGTGTTCTTTAATGATATATAATGGTCGACGGATATATAATGAATCATGGACCAGATGCCTGTATTCATAAGAAAACCATGAGGATCTTGAAGTACATGGGTTCACATGACCCGTTGCGCTGAACTAGGCATACGTTGCGAAACTTAACGCCATAGATATTGTGCAATACGCTAGTATTTTGCTATCGGCATGCGATGTATATCGCCGATGAATGGTGAACTAGCGTACAATGGCATTAAGATATGTTTGATCGCAGAAGAAAAGAAACGAGAAGTCGTCTTGGAAGCTACAATGTATTGCTGATCATAGATGACCGAGAGCAAATATTTATGGAGATGGTCGAACCAGCTCTGGTGACATGCTATAATAAATGAAGTCAAGCCAAGCGACAGTTTGCTTTGCAGATACACTTCAGGAAAGGAAACTACCTGCGCGTTGAGTTTGTTTACAAAACAGGTTCGACTTCCTTGAATGTATTCCCATTGAATTTGATTTGAAAAAGCAGCAGATTGGATCTATTTGTGTATGACATGGCCATAGATCTTTGTAAATATAGAACACTATTGATTCTCTCCCGCACAGCCTTAGTGTCATTTCCAGAAGAAATTGATTGCGCAATTTGAATAAAACAGAGAAGAATAGATACATTATTTATCCGCCTCTTCAGGCGAGAAAATGGACAATTGCCGTGTTTCGTGTTGGCAGAAATTGTCTCCAGTAAACATTGATTTTTGGTATTGTTATTATGGGAGAAACCTTTTATCTGAAGATCCTCACACAATAACATAATCCAGTGCGCTAACCACAAACGGCAAATAAGAGATTCTTTTGGATGATCAAATTTTCCAGAGCAAAATAGAAAGATACTATAGATAGATTAGATTGTTACGAAAGTGTAATTTTCTGAAGTTATAGCTTCAGGCATGTCTGAAATTGCCAGGAAATTGAAGCTGAAAATCTTTGAGCTTGTTATTCTCACACAAGAAATTCATTCTTATTAAAGGACATATCTCTCTCAGAATCTGAATGAAAATTTCTGACGGATTAACCAGAATATGTGCGTCGAGTGGCATGTACACGCTGAACGGTTTGCTACATTATAAACCAGGGTGTCAACCCCTGTTTGTTTTTGTTTCGTATACACGTCTAGAGGATATAGTTGAGATTGTGAATCGTCAAACTTTATAACATGCAAACACATTGTGACTGGGAATCTGGATAAAGTTAGTAATGCAGACCTATAAACACTCCTGATGAAGGGAACTAAATACAGACCTATAAACACTCCTGATGAAGGGAACTAAATACAGACCTATAAACACTCCTGATGAAGGGAACTAAATACAGACCTATAAACACTCCTGATGAAGGGAACTAAATACAGACCTATAAACACTCCTGATGAAGGGAACTAAATACATAGAGCCAATAATGATTATCCTGATGAACAGAAGATAATCCGGACTGCAATGGAGCAGTACGTTGATTGGTCAAAGCGAGAAATCTTTGAACCTACAGTACTCGTTGATTGGCTGGACCTTACCAAGAGCCATTCGTTGAAACAATCCGACATATTCAGAGAAATACCCTTACTCCAGAAAAACGAGTACTGGAAAACCTTCGGAAAGGTATTGCGGCACTGTTTCTAAAAACTATAGCACTGGAGCTTTTTCTGGATTTTTGAAAAACTCGAAATATCTTACGGTTGAACTTGATGCGTTAGGGCACATACCGCAGAGACATGTATCTACATGGGATTTCTCGACTCTGTATATTACAATCCCTCACCGTATTGACCGTCTTAGTTCATTGTCAGAAGCAAAAAACATTCTTTAGCTCTACTACATCAAAGAGATTACAAGCGTCTAGTCCGTCATTCATAATTCAGCCGTCGTCCATTAGAGAATGTCCGCGTCCATAATCCAAAGACCTATTCCATATTCCATATAACAGTATTAGCACCAAATTCAAACAGACAATCATAGTATACATAAACATAGGCTTGTTTCCTGCAAGAGAGAAGCGGTCAACAGTTTTCAATGATGCCGGCAAGACATCATGATGTTCCCAAAATATCAAATCCGTATCGCTGATCAGTATTCTTAATCCATAATATTCGTTGTAAAGTCGTCATCTAATGAATGATGTATCTCAGTCACGCGTTGATTGTGACTTCATATGAGTACCATGAGGATTTTGAAGTACATGGGTTCATACGGCCCCTAGCCCCGGGTTAAGCGAAATTAGACACAAGTTACGAAATGTAACGCCATAGATCTTGCACGCTACGCTCGTATTTTGCTATCAGCATGCGATATGTATCGCCAAATTGAGAAACTTTGAGTGGAGGCGCTTGGTGGTGTAGCCCTGTTTTATAAGTTTCTGCAACAATGTTTTGTGACGTTGATTAAAATCGTCACATTTAACACAGGATCTAGCAAATGCTCCTAGGCGTGATATGTATACGCCACATGCAGGTCCCACTGAAATATTACTGTCCAGAAAGGGATAGTTTACGATGTCGAAATTGTAATCATCTCTTTTGTCATACAGTCGACGAGAGAGGATGCCCGCTTCATTTTTATAGAGATATAGGTCTAAATATGATGTGCATGTAGGGTTATCTGTAGTTTCCTTCAAATCCAGTGAAGGTGGATATCACTCATGTGATGTATATTTTTTATAAAGTTGCTTGAATTTCTCATTAATAATGTATCATGTGTGTGTGAACTTTGACAACAATATATCAACAGGTACATATAGAGCCAACATTTGAACATTTTCTTCAACTTTGACATGTTCCGGACGTCAGACGAGATGATTGCATATCCCACAAAAGTATCACAGAAGATATGCACAGCAGTGGTTGAGTCAGAAACGATGAAAACGATAAATATATACTATGTTTATAAAAGATATAGTGTAATCTGCCATTTCATTAAATTAATACATCGACGAATTAATTTGCGATAGCCGTGAATGATATAGCGATATAGGCAATGTAATATCGCTAATGCGATTGGTGATAATTGGAGGTATATCACTAAGTGAGTTAAGGATAGACGCAAATGGGATAGGAAATAAGGTAATTAGTTTTGGTGATTGAAATATGAACTATTCTATAACATTTGTGTCAATAACATCGAGCTAACCGTGCATTTATTACGCGTTTTAGCACGGTTATGTGAAATCTACATGCGTCAAGTACAGGTGTTCATTTGGAGATTCCATTTCATAAGTCGGATGAGGAAAGAAAGGGAAGTGTGCTTTCATACAAGTAACAATCGAATAAAACAAACAACTAAATTACAAGATGAATTTTTTTTCTCAAGTTTAACTGTTGTTTCCATTGTGAAATTGATTAACAACGCGACACAAATAGACATATATCCACGTAATTTCCACACATCTGACAAAAATTTCTTTCTTTAGTTTAACTGTTGTTTCCATCGTGAAATTGATTAACAAAGCGACACAAATAGACATATATCCACGTAATTTCCACACACCTGACGCAGCTGACAGTATCACTCCCCATTTGAGAGACCTTATAACCTCGTCCACTGATATTGGTACGATGCCAACCGAGACGGAAGCGTCGTGCCAATATCAGTGGACGAGTTTGTTCAACAAAGGGGAGAAAGGATGTCAAAGTTTATACAACCTTTCAGTATAATTTTTGTTGATAATCAATTTGAGCAGTGCAATAGAATAAAAATAATGTTTTCACAGGCGTGCTTAATGGTAATTTTACGCACAGTTAGTTTGGGAAAGTTTATAAATTAATTATCAATATCAGTAAATGTAAGCCGTATAAATAGATATGAACACTGATCAGTATCGATTGGTGTCGATCCTAGATACTAGTGACCCTAGAATCACTGTCTTGTGATAATACTATTTCCTTAGTTTGGCGTACTAATGGAGAGGAAATAACATTAGCTAGAAGGAATTTTCCTCGCAAAAACAATATGGTTTGAAGTCTTAAATTTGTGTTACATGCGAAATTTCTTCAGACAATTGCCTCAAAAATAACAAAACAGACCAGGGAGTGTTTTTCATTGCAATTGTATTCTGACAGGATTTCGAATTTGTACCTCCACACTGGCTTCAAAAATAATCCGGGTTTCAAGGTCTTGGATTGAATACAAAAATCAGCCTCATCAACGCCCTACACAAATTGGCAATTTGTAACAAGTCCGTTCTTTCCCAGGCTAACCACCAAATAAGCACAATTTCTTTCGGAATTTGAATCTGTGAAGCACTTGTAGATAAACGTTCCCCATTTAATTAATGCTACAGCATAATACAGGAGGTGGGTGACTTCGAAAATATCAACGAAAAGCGTTTTGTAGTTAATATTTCGATATGTATTTATTCATATCAACGTCAGGAATAATACATGTAGTTTATAACTTGTTGATTATCTTTGAATTGCTCTGCAAAATTTATATATACCCATGGAACCTGTTGTAAACTATCGTTTCTGACGGTGACATTTATAGTGAAAAGGAATAGGAACCAAACGTCGTGATAGTGTTGAAAGCGACGTTAAATCATATTCACTCATCACAGAAAAATCATAAAATATCGTAAATTTAAATTTTGCAAAAATGTGTACGATTGCCAGGTTAATGTTATTTATAACCACTATTGTATATTACATGATCGCATGTTGTCGTAATATGGACTTTAGCGATAGGCGGAGAAATCATATTGCACATGGAAATACATGCAGATTGTGTAGAATCGAGAGTATATAGCGTGAACATTTAATAGGTAACCAAATACACTGCATACTTCGAGGGCAATAGCAAATTATGTTTGTGGGGACTCACGCCCGACGTGTAGTGGTGCCATCTACTTATGTAATCACATGATCTACTGAAGTTTGAACAACAAATCATATATATATATATTGAGAGGATATTGGCCGAAAACCTTAATATAAAAACTCTTAATATAATTGCATTGCATGCTGTATTTTAGGGTAATATCAAGATGGGGTTTCCCACGAATGATTCCGCTCTCAAGGTAGACGGTCAGATCTTGATGTATGCAGTACAAATACAGCGATAACTGGATTAATATTCCGTTCATAGGAAGGAAAGCACCATATAGGTTTTGATCATTGTAACTTAATCTGCCTTGGAATCTATATCACTGCACAAAGTATATACATGTATGGTGAACACGTGTGTGTCCTTGTGATCGGCTGTCTGATTGAATCGTCGTAAGAAATCGTACGTAGCTCTCACATGACGCTCTGGACGGATGGGTGGAAGGGCTTCCTTCCGTCGTGTCCAACGACAGGAGAAAGAATACTTAATGAAACGTTGGTATACACAGATATCATTCGGAAATCAAGGTCCTACTGTAACGTCAGTGTCAGATCCGACATTCTGTATTCAACCGACGACCATAAATGGATTTCCGCGCTAATAATGGAAAGACATATTTAGAATGATAGTTAGCACCAATTTCAGATGTGTATGAAATAAAATTAATGAAAACACAATATGGGTTCCTATGAGTAGATGATATGGACATTCGCCCTCGGGGGTTATAACCTTCTAAATATTCGATGTAACACTTTCTGGTATAACTGGCATGACCGCTTCTCTCTTACAGAACTGATCGCTTCTATCTTCCACGAAACCATCTTGTAAAATTGTATTTTTATTTTATGCATATTTGGCATCGGTGTTAACTGTTTGAAAAGGTATTTCTATTATTGACGAGAAGATACTGTTGTTGACGACGGTTGAATATCCAATGTCGGATCTGTCGCTTATTCATTTGACAACAGGAGGAATACTTGACGCCATGAAAATGTTGTATGGCTGACAATGGGTGCGCCGGTTCTAGACTTCATTATGTGACTGAAGAATAGTTCGCGTTCTCTGAGAAATATATATCTTATCACATCATGAACTGGAGAGGTATGTATAAGAGGTGGGAAAAGTTGACTTCTGGAGACTCAGCAGAACCTGTATTGCAGAGGTTCATGTGAAGATTATGAAGTAACCACACGGCCCCTAGCACTGGCTTCAGTGGATTTATATGAGCTACATGTGGCTCGGGAGCTGTGGTGACAGTAAGTTCAAATAACTAAGTCATCTGATTTTCAGGATGAACATCTATCATCGCTTCAATGCCTTGACACTAGCAATGTCCCATTAGCATCAGCTAACCGTATGGTTACCGTAAACCGGGATGAATTTGGCCGATTCCAGGACGTTCATTAAATTTCTCAATCTTCTTTGTACAATCAGTTTTATTCGTTTGGAAATAAATAAGGTCCCATGTGTATTCTAGACTTACCAAGAAATTAAAATGTTGTTACTTATTTCGAGTCTCGATGCAAATATTCTCATTACAGCGCATATAAGGGAAGTGGGAAGAGGTGCCGACATACTGACATATTTTCACAGTTCTGGTTAATCTATTCTAAAGCACATACCAAGAATCTAATGATTCGTGATATGTGTTGTATCTCAGGTACGCTTTTATTGTGCCTGTTCATGTGGCAACTTGAATGATAGACCACACGGCCCCTAGCACCGGCATAAGCGGTATTAGATACAAATCTAGAGAGCTATGATGGAAATGCTCTGACAACTCGTATATTGGTAATTGGTGAGCTGTGTCGCATGGCCAAATTTAACGAGTAGGCCTATGGATGGGGAACTTGGCCACCCCTCATTTTAAAGTACATTTATGGTGATCACCACTGGAATTAGATCACAACGATCCATTTATGTCTTGAATAACAGAAACACATAACATATTCAGGTATCTTCTATTGAGAAAATTACTTTAAACCGGTGTATTGACTTATTTCAATAATTGCAATTGTATTAATAGAGAGAGCGTAATTGAGCGTCCAGTGATCATTGAAATTCGCATATTGACCTTTATGACGCCTCTTCGGGTTGACCGGGAGCGACCTTTGACTGCGCATGCGCACAATATTAGATAACATGGTCCAAGATCACTTCGGTTCTCGTGACCGGAACCACAGTGACGTCACAAAGGTCATATGCAAATTGTAATGGTCAACAGACAATTAACTACGCCTTCTATATGAACATAATTGGGGATTTCACTTAACAGGACACCTGGGTACAGATGTTTGCCCTTTGGTAGGGTGGAGATACTGAACGACGCTTTCTCTACTAATACGATTGCAATTATTGAAAATAAGTCAGTACACCGGTTGAAATTGATTTTCTCAATAAAAGATACCTGGATGTGTTATGAGTTTCTGTTATGCAGAACATAATTGGATCGTTGTGATTCCATACGAATGGTGATCACCATAAATGCGCAACCGGAAGTTTTGTTGACAACATTTGTTGAATAAACACATATGTGATCTTTATTATGAGTTTAAGTTATGTTTGATGTTTTACTCTCTAAAATTTTCTGTATTCAGTAGATGGGGTGAAGAGGCCAGGTGGTCAGGTTGACCCTAAAAAATGGCCAACTTCACCCCATATCTTCACGTGGAAGAGTCATGTTGGCAAAGAATAGCACTTGATTTCTGTATTTAGTTGACAGTTTTTACGATACATACAGTAATACCCACAGTGTCGAATCGCATAATGTGATTTTTGTCAATATGGAACTCTGACCGGTAAGAAATCTGCACTTTCTGAGTGACAATATTTCACCTTCAGATGTCTTACCCATGAACCTACCCATGAACCTTCAACCCGATCTACGGTAGGCATATTACCATCATATCGAACAGAAAACATTTCAGCTTATCCAGCATTGCTTTTGAATGAGCAAATTTATATACTTGGAATACACAGTTCGAAGACCTTGTCGGGTCTGTCGAAACTACGCTCCGCTGATTAGTGAGGACCACCGTACTCCTTCGGCTGTTCACTAATGATGCCAATAGAGAAGTTCTCTTACAAGTAATGGAGAGTTTCGTCGGTGCTGGTACATGAGCAGACAAGGTAGCCGGGAGTGCCAGGGTTTAAGAAACTGGGTCTTGGAGTCTGTTCCATATCGACACCGAAATCTGAGAGAAATAATTGATTGGCGCTCGCCAGAGTCACTGCATCATTCCCGACGTATAATCATTGCTTGAATCATATCTCATTTACATTTTGTTATCGCGTTGCAGGACAGGTCCTTCAAGTGAAAGGGAAAACAATAGATAAACGGCTAATTATGGAAGAAAATCACGTTCATTCTAACGCTAAGAAAATGCTTGAAGTTTCAGTAATGACTCCTCAGGCCGAGTTAGATAAAACTGATCAGGCCAGCTTAGATTAACAATGCAAAGAAGAGTCATCAGACTATTGCAGATATATTGCATCATCTAGGTATGCACCCTTCGCGATGCTGTAATACTGAATTCCTAGGGAAATCACGCTTAAGCCTAAGCCTCATAGAGACAGATTTCCCATTGTCATTTTTTCAATTACCATATAAAGCAGAATTTATATACTTCTTGAAATGGGAGCCATTAAACCTTTTTTTCAACAGGGTTATGCATTACAGATAAATGGAGCCCAATATCCAGGAGGCGGTGGGTGAAGGGAATTGGGGAGGAGGTGTGATTTCATCCGTAAAGTATTGATAAAGTTGACTTGAAGTGAGTATGGATGGATTTTTTGGAGATAACTAAGCATAATCTCCAACCCAAGGTGTCCCCGGCTCTGTCCTACTGTTGAATCCGATATGACCATGTTTAGTCTGTCTTACTCCGCTGTGTAAGAGCTATAGTAATACGAATAACTGGTTTTGTTCTGCCAGATATCAATCTCATTCTCGGGAATGAAGGTAATTTACTACTTTCAAGTTACGTTTGGGGTTTTAATATTATATCATTAATGTATATTAAGCAAACGAAAGGAAGCAAAACCACACGGACTGATGAATATTAAAATCCCAGAGAATTGATTCGTTCCATTTGTTATTTATATCATTTAGACGCTCATAATAATCTGTTCGCAAACCTTATAGCATGGCCTATTCGCCCTATATACATTCGGGATAAGTAAGAATGACATTTGCGGTAAATCCATATGAAAAGTATTTCTCAAAATAAACGAAATATAACCTTATATCTGATGAGTTGTATCCCACAGATCACAGGGATAACCACCGACTAGCAAAGATATTGGAATAATTCAGGAGCTGTCTCGAGATCACGACTTTATTCCTGTAATACATCGATGAACATTTATTACATAAAGAGATGTTCAAAACTGCAAAACATAGCTCCCTTGCTATCAACGATTACAAAGCACCGACAGAGTGTAAAGTTGTGGATTTCAGAATATGTCCAATATCGATAGAGTGTCGTCGAGTCTAGACATAGCATAACCACCCACTAATGCCAGGCTTTTTGCAAAACCTTGTCAAAAGCAGCCACATAATGCCATCTTGTACCAGATTATTGTCCCGGGTTTGGGAAATCACTAACGAGTTCCCGCAAAGCAACAATGGTGTACTTTGGACAGACGACTTACTGATCGAAAGTAGGCTTTCAAAGACTTAAGAAACCTGGGAAACTCTAATATCACAGCAGGGAATCGGAATGGTATATCTAAGATTCAAGGCCTGTGCGTTGAACGGCGTCATCACACCTCCCTTCAAGGAAATTTTGCAGTTCTAGAAGGGCTATCAGCACAGAATCGCCCGTGTTTAACTGTTACTACAAGAGAAGAATAGGTAAGAGATTAAGAATGAATTACATACCATTTCGAGCATAACTGCTACACATTTTGCAACATTTTAAGAGCAGATCGTGTGGAGGGTGAGGGAGATATCTTTGCATATGAAAACATATGATACCGACGTCGTATCCTATATTCGTTAGATAACCTTCGTTCACAAAGAGGTTTGGCTTCAATAAAACGCACTTATGTCTTAAATATATAAACCTAATTATCCAGTAGATAAATCTTTATGACGAAGTTATAGCAGTCCTACGGTGGATGGTTAGTATACCGAAAAGGAAAATAAATAGCAAACAAGCTAGATTTGATCGAACAGAGAAATGGCCAACAACTGTCAGTGAAATCGTCAATAGAAGATGGACAACATGGTAACTTTCCCCTCCCAATTTGTTTTATAAATTGTATACCCATATCGCTAAGGGACAATGACGTATCAGTCAAGCAAGGGAAACTGATGACGGAGATAGGTGTATGAGTATTGAGACGTCGAGTCCTACTACTAGCCACGTTCAGCAATGTTTCTAAGTCCAGTAAGTATAAATTTTGCTCAGCGTTAGTCACCCCCAAGGTGATTGTGGATGGATGGATCCAGTTGGGCAGTCCGTTGCACCGCGATGGACACTTACCGGGGGAACGCACCGTATAACCATTACATCCCCCCCCCCCCTCAACCCTCCCTACATATTAACTCTCTCATCAGCGTCACGTAGACACTGTGTAGTCCCCACTTTCCTACTAAAACAATACTTTCCCTTCTTCCCTAAAATTGACAAAATATCACCTAGCTTGTATTTTCCTTCTGTCAGACCACCTCATTCTCACTTATCTTACCGATCATAGCATCAATTCCTACCACGTGTTCTCGGGGACATACTCAGAATAAAATCTCCTAATTACAAGCGTCTAGTCCGTCATTCATAATTCAACCGTCGTCCATTAAAGAATATCCGCGTCCATAATCCAAAGACCTATTCTATATTCCATATAACAGTATTAGCACCGAATTCAAAAAGACAATCATAGTATACATAAACATAGGCTAGTTTCCTGCAAGAGAGAAGCGGTCAACAGTTTTCAATGATGCCGACAAGACATCATGATGTTCCAAAAATATAAAATCCGTATCGCCGATCAGTATTCTTAATCCATAATAATCGTTGTAAAGTCGTCATCTAGAGAATGATGTATCTCAGTCACGCTTTGATTGTGCTTGTTCATATGAGCACCATGAGGACCTTGAAATACATGGGTTCATACGGCCCCTAGCCTCGGGTTAAGCGGAATTAGACACAAGTTACGAAACGTAACGCCATAGATCTTGCACGCTACGCTCGTATTTTCCTATCAGCATGCGATATGTATCGCCAAATTTGAGAAACTTGGAGTGGAGGCGCTTGGTGGAATAGCCCTGTTTTATAAGTTTCTGCAACAATGTTTCCTGACGTTGATTAAAATCAACCAACCACCCTAGTTTATTCAACAATCGACATATCCCCATTGCGACTTTCCCATCATTCGCCTGAATTTTCTTCTCACTCAATACCCCCTATACTTAATATTGTTCATTAGTATTGTTCCCTTCCCCAAACATCCCACCAATGCAACTCGAATGTGTCCTATATATTAAAGTGTCCGATAGTTTCCCACAGTTTCCCACAGTAACCATACACGTTTCACCCAGTCTACAGTCTTATCACAGTAGCAAGTGCCAGATCCCCCATTCAATATGCAGACGTAGTCAATAAAAGAATTTCCGAGTCAATAATCGAAGGACCTATTTCGTATAACAGCACCAATTCAAAATTTGTATGAAATAAAAATATAAAACAACATGCTTTCCTATAAGAGAGAACTGTCTACGGCGACCCTGCCTCTCCCAACCGCTATCTATATGTATACATGTCCCCCTAATTGCCCACAAATCCTTCACAAATTTGGTACGATACAAGCGTCTCGTACGTCATTCAATATTAAGCTGTCGTCCATTAAAGAATTTGCGCGTCGATAATCCAAAGACCTGATTCATCATTAGCATTAAATTAAAAGCAAACAAAACCCAAAAAGCAAACAAATCATAGTATACATAAAACTAGGCTAGTTATTTGCGAGAGAGAACCTGTCAACAGTTTTCAATGATGCTGGCAAGAATTTATGATGTTTCAAAAATGTCAAATGCATATCAGTACTCGGTCTTATCCAGAATAATACCAAAACCACCAACAACGCCAGGTCACCAACGCCAGTTCATCGCCATTCTCACTTAGCCTTCCCCATCTAATTTCTTTGTGCTATGCGATCAGCTTACCCTTCAACTCAGCCCTTCTTGTCCTCTTTATCTTTCACAATATAACAAAACATGTTTCATATCGCCCAGCATCTCACATGTTTTGCATTTTTTCTCTTCTAGTCGTTTCATCGTATTCCTTGCGACCGACAACCCTACCCTAGCCTTCACCAACCAAGAGAGATCACCATCCCAGTCTACATATTCCTCTTTCCATGGACTCTTCCTTTATATGACCAAAGTTGTCCTAGAATCCATCCAATCTCTCCACTCTACAATCCGCCTGTCATCCACTTTAACGGCAACCACATTATTTATGTACTTCCGGTCTCTCTTAGTTTAACATTATATTTACTTCCTTGAACGTACGACCGCATCTGTTTGTCGGTTTTTGGAGCCGTCCTCCCATGCAAGTTTTGCCCATCTATCTTCCTCCATTCTCATGACGCATCCATAGTAGTTGAGCTTGAATATTCCTACACTCTCAACTATTCTGCTAACAAGTAACAGATATGTAGAAAATTATATGATGGTCTCATGGGGTTCGAACCCACATCGTTATCATACAATCCACCTGGCCAACACTAATAGTCCACTGAGCCCCATTACCTCCCACAAAAATGATAGGTTCAATGGCGCTGCTATTTGGAATGCCGATCTGTTTGATTCTACAAAGTTGACCCGATATATCGGGAAAACTTGGTTACATACAATTCGAAGCATGTTCGTATATAGACAATATACGGAAATACAAGCGTCTAGTCCGTCATTCATTAGTCAGCCATCGTCCATTAAAACATTTCCGCGTCCATAAACCTAATTATCCTAATACAAGTAGATAATCCCATGGTGGTATGATGATACAAGTAGATAATCCCATGGTGGTATGATGATACAAGTAGATAATCCCATGGTGGTATGATGATTATCCAACAAACGGGAGGAAAAAAAACGAAAAACTTTCAGACAAAAAGGCATTGTTATCTCAGTACAGATGACATATTCTCTTTGCCGATATATTTTAAACGGTAAAAATGTAGATAATGTAATATATTACTGATATAATTTGATACGCCTTAAAGCCTAGTTGATTAAGTACAGAGAATTGCATATGTCATCTTAATAAATGGTAAAGGCTCAGCTCGCTGAAATTGGTATCATTCATATATCACATAGAGCTACTTGAAAGCCGTGTTGTTCTTAAATTGGTCGCCGACATAATTTGTCTGATGCGTATAGAATTGTTAGCGGGTGTCAGTCACGTGCTCACCAGGCGTGATTAACCGATATTAAACTATGCACATGCCCACCTGAAGGTAGCTACCAGATCATACTGACTAGTGCTTTGGAGTAAGTGTATGTTGCCGATCTTCTCCATTGGCTTTCCCTAATCACGAAATTAATCAATTGCTCATCGACGAAGCATATTAGAAAACCCAACATACTCGCCATTAACCCAGACGTGTTTGCATTAGAACCGTAAAACTTACCGCGATTTAATAGCAGTCATGGCCACGCAAGGCCATGAACACCAAAACTATTTCACACCAGTGAACTATATTGATGGTTCTGATTTGATAGTATATAATGTATTGGTGGTCATGTTCCAGCGACATACTAAAAATAGATTAGAACCAATTTCGTTATCTACACGCATGAGACTATGAGAAAATCCATGTCCTTTATGTATTTGTTGCCGGTAGCTATTTAGGAGAATCCTTCTCATTCACCAAACGCTATATAGACGATCTTCTTGCTGCAGATAATCGCTATATGAATGACGCACTCAAGAATATATATCCACCGTCATTGGATTTGAAGGAAACTACAGATGGGCCTAGCGGCACATCTTATTTAGACCTATATCTCTATAAAAATGAAGCGGGCCTCATATCTCTCTAGATTTGTATCTAATACCGCTCATGCCGGTGCTAGGGGCCGTGTGGTCATGTCATCCAATTTGTCACATGAACAGGTACAATAAAAGCGTACCTGAGATACAACACATATCACTAATCGCTAGATTCTTGGTATGTGCTTTAGAATGGGTTAACCAGAAAACTATACTGTGAAGTCATGTGGCTCTGTCAGTATGTCGGCACCTCTTCCCACTTCCCTTATATGTGTTGTAACTCTCTCTCGTCGACTTTACGACAAAAGAGATGATTACAATTCCACATCGTAAACTATCCCTATCTGGACTGTAATATACCAGATCAGTAAGAATACTGACCAGCGATACGGATTTGATATTTTTGGAACATCATGATGTCTTGTTGGCATAATTGAAAACTGTTGACCGCTTCTCTCTTGCAGGAAATAGTTTTATGTATACTATGATTTATCCTATTAATTTGGTGCTAAATTTATTATATGAATTAGGTCTTTGGATTATGGACGCGGAAAATCGTTAATGGACGACAGCTGAATATTGAATGGCGGACTAGACGCTAGTATCCTAATAAATGAACACCATTGTGCGAGCCATAAGATGCCCTAATTAATAATGAGCAGCATTCCACAATATCTTGTAAATCTTACGAACGTTATTTTGCTTGATATTTTTGCTTGAACACAAGCGCCCAGTCGGTCACTCGATATTCAGCTGTCGCCCTTCCAAAGATCTATTCCATATGCATGTAGGAATATGAAGTTCATTCTGATATCAGAATTAAAATTTGGCCATTGTAATTATTCGTCGACTTGGATATGGGGAAGGGAGGGGAGGGGGGGGGGTAATCTTATGTTGTAGCGTTAACAACAAATTGATGCCTGCATATCGCTGATTACCATTAATTCAAGATATGTTTTTTTCCTTCCCGTGTTAAAAGGCATGTACTTGAGACACCCGAAACCCTCTTAATGGAGTCTCAATGAGGGAAAACGGCCATATCTAAAAAACAATAGGCACACTGTAGATTTCGGTGTTTTAAACACGATTCAGAATAGGACATGCAACCGGTTCTTTCCAGCTCTAAAGTCGAAGACTAAAATAACTTTTAGGCCAAGTTGCATAAATGTGCATATGGATGTATACTTCATATCTATACTCGTATACTTTCGCATAGATTGAAACATTTCAGCTGTTGTACCCGAATTAACAGTGTACCATAGTTAATTTCAAACGTCTTCGATATCACGGAATTCTACAGCTTCCGAACTAGACAACGCCCCCGCATGTATGTCCAACACTAATTGAACGATTGAGACGGGGGATTCTTCACCCTCATTACTTTGCCATTTGTATTGTGCAGAAGCATACGCCAGAATAGTATCACGGACCTTCGCCCCAGACTGGGGTGCTTTGCACGCGAGACATCATCTGGACGATGGCCTTTGCTGCTGCGTGCATTGCTCACATGCCCGAAATCTATGTCCAATCGCCGAAATTGAATATCCGTTTATAATCCGATCTCACCAGCACATTGGCTAGCCACCGACTGGACGACAATGAGTTTTTGCGTGAGAGATAATCTACTCCGTCCTAAGATCTGTCGCCGAATAAAAGAGGGTTTTCTAAAATCCGAAACTGCTAGTAGTCGAAGAAACTCTATCATAACGTCTCGTTCAAGGCTTGATCTGGGAAGTCAACGTTCTGGAATTTGATGAGTACTGCTGTACAGGTGCAGTCAATAGTGGTTAGAGAGGTGGATGTGCGTCTGGGTAGAAAGAGGGGTAGGTGGGTAGATGGAAGTAATGTGAGGGAGCTTGACTGGCGTACTTTTATCGACAAGTTAAATTTACGAAAACCTTGTTGGGTGTAGCCAAAGTAAGTTATACGTTCGGCTGATAGGAGGAGACTACTCCAGCTGTTGATTAATGATGCCAATAAAAAAGCTCTATTACAAATACAGTGTTGGACAGTTTCGCCGGTCCCGGTACATGAATGGTAAAAGAATCCGAGAGTGCCATGTCTGCGGAGCTATCGAAACTGAAATCTGAGAGAGAAAATTGATTGACGGTCACCAGCGGCGCTGCATCATTCCGGCCGTATAATCATTGCTTCAATCATATCTCCTTTACACTTTGCTTATCGCTTTGCAGAAAAAGGTCATCTCATTGAAAGCGAAAACAGTACTTAAACAATTCATTAACGCGATTTCCACACTTAGAAAACCTGCGTATGTTGCCTGTGGTAGTGTTCCAGTTGAAGAGTTTCGGGTTCGCCAGCTCTCTGGATTCCAGTGCAACACAATATGCGTCCTAAAATAAATAAGTTTCAGTTGAAATCCTTTTTCTTCGGTGGACGGTATCAATTTACCTCAGAGATCCCTACATTTCCAATCTCCTATTTGCCCCTTCTCAGTTATATCCCCAGAAGCTAAGGAGTGACCGACAACGTTGATAGGTAAACGGCAACATTGCTGAAAAAGTGTTATTGATGGACTGAGCATTTAAACTGGGGCATAATTGAAAATGCACGTCGTATTGTCTTGGGAGTACAGAGTACTCGCGTGAGGCAAATTCCCCGGGCATTTCACGCTACAATTGTTCAGAACAGCCACACATTTGCAGGTGTATCGTATGACAATGAGTCGGTACTACTTGAAATCAAAGATTGTTTCTGTTATGCCTCGCCTTGCCATACAGAAACAGAAACTTTGCAGAAACTTATAAGACAGGGCTACACCACCAAGCGCCTCCACTCAAAGTTTCTCAAATTTGGCGATATATATCTCATGCTGATAGCAAAATACGAGCGTAGCGTGCGAGATCTATGGCGTTACGTTTCGTAACTTGTGTCTAATTCCGCTTAACCCGGGGCTAGGGGCCGTATGAACCCATGTACTTCAACATCCTCATGGTACTCATATGAACAGGCACAATCAAAGCGTGACTGAGATACATCATTCTTTAGATGACGACTTTACAGCGAATATTATGGATTAAGAATACTGATCAGCGATACGGATTTGATATTTTTGGAACATCATGATGTCTTGCCGGCATCATTGAAAACTGTTGACCGCTTCTCTCTTGCAGGAAACAAGCCTATGCTTATGTATACTATGACTGTCTTTTTGAATTTGGTGCTAATACTGTTATATGGAATATGGAATAGGTCTTTGGATTATGGACGCGGATATTCTCTAATGGACGACGGCTGAATTATGAATGACGGATCTGACGCTTGTAATACAGGACAGGCGCTGTAACCGAGAAAACCGCATTCCCTTCCATAAAACTGAAATATACAATGGTCTTACAACGCCAACCTATCTGACTCGAACACGCTGATTCGGCTAACCGAGAACATATTATCATATAAATAAATATACAGGCATTTACAGAAGTCCGCCTCGAGGATATTGAGCACCAACAGAATCCAGAAATTTTATTAACGGATTAAAATACAAACATCTGGTCAGTCATTCGATATTCAACGGTCGTCCATTAAAGAATTTCCGTGCGTCCATTTACGACGTTAACAAGGCGAGCAATTCTGTAGCATTAGCTAGTTAGCTAGAAAAATATTTGAAGCAAACACTGACAGTTCTTATATCTATAACCTAGAATACAATGCCTGAAAATTGTGATTCGGCTCTCTCCTTTCATACCTCATCGCAAACCGTGGGACTTCGCCAACGGGGGCCTGGGGTAAGATTAACCCTGATTAACCAGATACTCTACTTGATCCTATCTAAATCAAGTTTATTATTATTACTATTATTATTATCATCAATGGCTACATGGCCAGGCCTGTACTTTCAGATATAGCAGTAAGGGCCTTCCTGTCATATCTCTCCGCTGATGTGTATCCTTAAAATCGAAACTATATAATTTTCTATCTGGTCATTTTGATAATAAAGGTCACAAAGCTACAGACGGACTTAAATATTGCAAATTTCAATTTCCTATTCGCCCACCTCAGTTTTTTCCAGCTGATAAGGAATGATATAAGTAGTAGAGAAAACATAAATTGAGTTAACTTTCACCCGGATGTAGAGGTCATTTGGGGAGGATTTGAGGAGGAGAGGTCAAGTGCACTATAGTTCCGGCAGAATGACCAAAAAGCTACCTCCAACACAGGAGAGTTCCAATTGTTGCAGGGAATGTATTCCTCCGCGGTGATGCGGTCCTGGCGGTGATGCGGCCGCGGAAAAAAGCTTCCGCGGAGAAAAAGTAGTCCCTAGATAAAATGGTCCGATTGGGTGGAGTGAGGTATCAAAGTGAAGCATTCGTGAAGGGGCATCTGATGGGCTGGGTGTGGGGTTGAAATATCGGCATTCGGCGCATGCGCGGTGGCCCAAGGGTATGAAAATAGCCGTTTTGGAGCTAGGGGAGTCCCTAATGGTCCAATGGGGTCGAGTGAGGTATCAAAGTGAAGCATTCGTGAAGGGGCATCTGATGTACTGGGTGTGGGGTTGAAATATCGGCATTCTGCGCATGCGCGGTGGCCCAAGGGTATGAAAATAGACGTTTTGGGATCTAGGGGAGTCCCTAATGGGCCGATGGAGTTGTATAAGGTATCAATGTGAAGCCTATGTGAAGGGGCATCCAGTCATGGGTGGGTGCATGTAAAATTTTTCCTGAAAAAAAAAACGGAACACGGACTTTATCGAAAAATCCGGGAAAATGCCTATATGGGGTATGGGGGGTATATAGGTCGCCGGGCTTACTGGGACTTGCCTAGTTATCTCCCCCTAGTTCCAGGGTGGGTGTATGTAAAATTTTTCCTGAAAAAATACGGAACACGGACTTTATCCTAAATTACGGGGAAATCCCTATATGGGGTATGGGGGGTATAGGACCATCCTGGGAAACCTACTTCTCGACATTTGCGGTATAGGTTGTGGGGTCTCGTTTTCTTAGTCTCGTCATTTAGAACACGATAGGAAGTGTCCCGGAGCGAAACGGTGAAATTTTGGAAAAAGTACCATACAGACCCATATAGTCCCATACTAGGGGTATAGGACCGCTGTTTGTCCCACTGGGAAACCTACTTCTATACATTTGCGGTAGGGTTGTTTGGATTTGTTTTCTTAGTCTCGTCATTTAGAACACGACAGGAAGTGTCCCGGCACGAATCGGTGAAATTTTTGAAAAAAGTCACCGAGACCCATATAGACCCATATAGTCCCATACTGGGGGTATAGGACCGATGTTTGTCCCCCTGGGAAACCTACTTCTATACATTTGCGGTAGGGTTGTTTGGATTTGTTTTTCACGTCTCATCATTTAGAACATGATAGGAAGTGTCCCGGAGCGAAACGGTGAAATTTTTGAAAAAAGTCACCGAGGCCTGGGTAGGCCCATAGGCCTATACTGCATGGCTATGGGGGTATGGGTCCATACGGGGTGGACGTTTTAGAGTCTAGGTGGGCCACTAATGGTCCAATGGGGTCGAGTGAGGTCTTATTTTGAAGCTCTCATGCAGGAGCACTTGACTACACTAATGGTTCGTACGTTGTCAATATTCTGCGCATGCGCAGCCTGGCCGTAGTATAGAAAGCAGGCATTTTTGGCGGTGTGTGTGTGTGGGTGTGTTTGGGTTAGAGATGGGCTATTCACGGTTCGAATGGGTCGTGTGAGGTATCCATGTGAAGCCTATGTAATGGAGCCTCTGATGGCGTGGATGTGGGGTAGACATAGGGTCATGCTGCGCATGCGCGGTAGCCCAAGGGTATAGACATAGACGTTTTTGGGGTCTAGGCGAGCCCCTCCTGGGCCTATTGGGTCGAGTGAGGTATCCATGTGAATCCTAGGTGGGGGTGCATCCACCTGGACTAACATTCACGTGGTTTGGTGGGTCTGCACAAGTGTGTGTGTGTGACGTCACTTCCGGGGTTTTTCAGAATGCTCAAACACTACCTCCAACTTTCCCGGCCCGGCCCGGCCCGGCCCGGCCCGGCCCGCCCCGGCCCGCCCCGGCCCGCCCCGGCCCGTCCCGGCCCGCCCCGGCCCGCTCCGGCCCGCCCCGGTCCGCCCCGGCCGCAGCGCGCGCGCGCGCGGGTTCTCCGGCCGCAGCGCGCGCGCGGGGATGATGTTCTCCGGAAGTGCGCGTCATCACCGGCAGTGCGCGCACCTCAATGAAATGCCCGCTCCAAACCTAGACCAAAACACGTACTTGGTCTGTGGGCTGATTTCATTGGCTCTCTATTTTACTATAGTGCTCTTGCATTCTAACATTGATGGGTTACATTTTGGCCCCATCCTACACCACTGATTTCAGTTTGACTGAATCTCCACATTGGGCATTTATGCATTATGAATAAAACACACAAGACAGGGTTTTTTTTGGTGAGATCTCATTTTTTTTATTCAGTAACAACAACAACGTGAGAACAACCACGTGAAAACTGAAGCCCAGAACAAGGGGCTTGTACATTGAAAGAACTGAAGCCCAGAACAGGAGGCTTGTACATTGAAAGAACTGAAGCCCAGAACAGGGGGGCTTGTAAACTTAAGCCCAGAACAGGGGGCTTGTACATTGAAAGAATTCAAGCCCAGAACGGGACTTGTACATTGAAATGATGGGCGGCCCAGTCATATACGAGTACATCTCGGTCCTCGACCTTGGGGTACTCGTCAAACATCTGTACGATGGTAGATAAGGGTCTTCCCCGACATCGATGGTACGGGTAAAACAAGCAATATTGTCCGCACACGCTACTGGTCAGGCTTTGCAACGTTTGACTGTTCCAACACCACGTCTCTGTGCCTTGATCCATGAAGTCTGTTAAATCGGGATGAAGGGGTGGCAGGCCGTACGGGTCAAAGTATTCGCCCTGCTGTTCTGTCAAGTACACGGCCACCCAATGTTCACCGGGCCGATCCATCGGATCCGTGTTGAGAACGTAAGCAGCAGGATACATACGGTCTAATGGGAACACATCTCGGCCGAACACCCTTTGAAAGACCATACGTGTCTCTGGGTCATTCTCCAGCACGGTGGTTATCTGGTCTGTATCCATGTTAGGTGGAGAAGTCACACAGCACGTTGCGCGCTTTGTCCACTTGAATGATGTTGTCAAACTCGGCGTAGCAGATCACATTGACGGTGCTCCGGAGGGCTCGTAGAAAGTGGATTTCCAACCGTAAATTGCCTTGCTTTGCCAGGGCCAGCTGATGGTCGTTCTCTATGGTAGGGGTCAAATCGAAACAGAACAACATGTATCCGTTCCCGTAGTCCTCCCGACTGATGAAATTCCCTTCGTCCTGGTTGATTTGACCGGTGGCTGTAAACAGGCTCTGATAGGCTCGAATGAAATTCGCGCGCCCAAAGTTCGGTGTTAAGGCCGTGGCTGGCACTTGTTGTCCATCCACATGCAGGGCCACACAATTGATGCCGAAATGTTTAAAGTCAAACGGATTCTCTGGGTAGGCTCCACTGAAACTGGTATTTTCCACACAGGCCAGGATCAATCGCTTGGGTAGTTCCCCCAGGAACAGGTTTTCTTTGTTGGCGCCCATATTTCCAGCAGGCACAGAGAACACTTTGGTTTGTACACGTCGGATAGGGTACTGGGCCGGTTTTGTTTCCAAGGCTTTCATGTGTCCCAATTGAACGGCTGGATTCGGTTTCACTTTTCGGACATACAGGACTGCGTCTTCGATGACAATCTTATAGTCAGCTGCATGCGCCTCTACGTTAGTGGCCATCAAGGCGAAGGTCGGAGGCGCCCGTATCAGTCGGATTTGATGGGGATCTTGTTCAAGAGGTATCGGTCTTGCATGAACATGTCTGCGTGCAGTCGACCCATGAGATCCACCGCGACGCCGTTCGCGATCAAAGCCTTCCGTTTGCTATATCCCGTATTGTCGTTCTCTGCGCCCATGTGCTCGGCTCTGTCCTGGTAGAATAAAGCGGCTGTCAGTTGAGATTTTTTAGCCTCTCGCCCATGCGACAACAGCGTCTCGATGTAGGCTCGATAGGGGTACGTGTTGGTCGAGTCACTGATGAGTTTGTCGCTGAGAAATATATCCACCTGTTGAAACATCGAGTGCAGCCAGAGATTCGTCGGGCCCACCGTTGCTTGGTCGGCGATTCTGGTGCCATCTCCATTGACGATCTTGGCTTTCACATACAAGTATGTATGGGCTAAATCCACATAGGCCGTATCCGCATTACTGATGGTGAACTCGATGGGCCCTGTTGCGTTGATGCTGGACAGCGGGAGATGCTCCACCGATAATCCTTGTTCGGCACTGGTCTGTGTGGGCGGGACGGTCCACAAATCAAATTCACTGTTGGTGGAGGGGCAGGACTCGGCGTGGATCAAGGACATGTTTAAGAAAAGATATCCCGGATCTTCGATGTGCGTCGTCGCTGGGTCGGTCGTCGACTGGTGCGTGGTCTCGGTGGGGCAGGTCTTTTATTCCCTACGGTGCGCTGTGCTTTGGCCACCAAGACGCCTCCCGCTTCTTTGGCCCGCCGTTTCAAGGCTTCTTTGGGTGCCGTACCCCCCAAGACATCACCGGCCACTTGCAGTCCACTGCGTACCGCTTGTTTGCCGATTGCTTTCACCCCACGCGTCACCAAGGGCAGGAACGTTTTGACGATGCTCCCGAGTATGTTCCCCAGTCCATGTCCACCTTGAATGCGTGCACCACTAAAAACCGGAAAGCCACCTCCGGCCTGTTGGGCATAATAGTCCATATACCTGCATCGCACTCGTAAGGCACCTTCATTATACAAAGTGGGGAGCACGTGCTTGTCGAAAATGAAGCACCACCACTTTCCCGCGTTCGAATGCCACCGGTCGTCCCGTGTCATCTCTTATATCCACCGTGATCGTGTTGATGTGGGTTTGTCGTACGGGCAGGTAGAGCATGTGGGTGAAACTGTGGGTGACTTGATCTCCATACAACTTTTTAATGGGCACCACCCGTAACAGAGGTGTGTTGATATCGCCCACGTTGTGGCTGTCCACCACGTCCGAGTAGACGTAGAGTCCGTACACACCCGACTTCATATCCATCGGGATCTCGCCTTGGTGGGCGGTGGGACCAGCGAACGTCTGTAGATCGAAACCCAGCATTTGCTGTAGGATAGGACTCAGTACGACACTCACGTTGGCGGCGAGGATGAGCTGTGCCTTGTCGTTGTGTGCGTTGTAACGAAGTCCACGTGCTTCTTGAAGGGAAAGGTTTTGATGGGTTTTGAAACATTCGTGACCTCCCGTAGAGCCTTATAATGCAACAGTCTGGTCAGCCCTTCCATGAACTCCTTGGGAGTATCGTATTGGCCTTCGGGGAGGGTGAGTCGGGTGTCTTTGCCTTCGTAGGTCACCTCGTACCACACTTCATTGGCTCTCACGTTGTACCACGAGTAAGGGTATTGGATATCCACGAGGCCACATTCCCATCGTCCAGGTAAATGCAACGGTTGCGGTAACTGGGTCACGTACTTGGCCACGGTGTTGTCAGGAAACACATCCAGCGAACTGTTACTGGGTAGGGTGAGGCAAAACATGACGACTGAGCTGTCCTGCTGCTGCTGTTGGTTTTAATAGGTGATCCAGGCCTTGGGCGGTCGTGTCCGGCGTCGTGTTCGTCGCGTTGACTTGCTACGTGTCACGGCTCTGGAGATGTGGGGTGTCCTGATCGAGGGTGGTTTTTTAAAGGTCTGAAAAGAAGGTGCCCGTTGTGGTGGTGGAGTTTTGGGGGGTGACTCCGGTTCCCATTCGGATTCCCAAGAAGGTAGTGGGCCACTCGGCGATTGCTGGGTTCGCTGCATAAAGGCCCAGTGGTGGGGGTTCCCCACCAATTCCTGTGGTACATGCATGTCTTTCAAGCCTTGAGCGAAGACCTCCCATCCTCGAGGATCCGTGTGCGATCTGCGTTTACGCATCAGGTCATTCACTAAATCCGTCATATGGGTGCCGGGGACCACCTGATTCTGTACCAGGAGTTCGCCTTTATCATTCCAAGTCATGTTAGGATTCTGTTTCATCCGTTGTAATACCAGGCCAGC
>JAVTVY010052464.1:0-27105 GCA_036873755.1 Hanleya hanleyi
TATTATCTTGATATATTTATGAGCAGGATTGATAAACTCACAGAAAAATATTAAGAATCCCTAACCACATTTTCCTTGGAATCCTCTCTTTTACAATTTCGGCATTTTAAATAGTAAATTGAGTAAGTTAATCCTCTATATTTGGAAGGATAATGTGTCATTTGAACGAACAATTGCTGATGTAATATGCTAAAAGTATCAAACTCGAACTCCAGTCATTGAATCATTTTTTTCCAGGCAATATAAACTGTTGCCCCTTGTCCATAGTTTCATGGATTTGACCAAGTGCTAAATTATATTGAATTGGATATTGATACATGTATGGTGTTGATAAATTGCTCTATGGACATCGCTTCCAGCAAAATCCCCTCTAACATAACAAAAGAAAATCGTTAAGATAATGAATGCGTAATGGGAGATTAGTAAGGCTCCGCGAGCACAACTACTAGTTTTACATAAAGGACGACTTTAACGAGAAACAAGCAGCCAGAGGATGCTAAGTCCCCCGCCAAAATGGCAGCAATATTTTTTAGCATTGTTGGTCTCAGGGGATATACATGAGGGAGGCAACTGCTACTTCATAGGCGTTGGATGCAGAAGGGTCTTTCTGCCTTCCCACGTTTTACATGAATTGCAAGCACCTAAAAGGTGCGCTGACCCCTCAGCCCATTTTTTTCTGGTCATGTAGGATATGGTTTGCGTGATATACATGTATGTACCATATATATAATAGAATCGAGATGCATAACGCGAGCGCTGCGGCGGGATTGCAGCATGCATGAAAGTGTAGCTTGATCAGTGGCAAGAAAGATCATGCTTGAGCAAGTATGATAACAGGTTATTGGCAAAGAAACACACTGATTGATGTATGCCCACCATTATCATTATTATATGGAAGGTGGGGGGGATAAGCTCGAGGTTTGCGAACAGGTTCAAAATTGATGTGGGTCCAGCCAGAAATAGGCTATCATGACCTAGTTTTAAATAATTTCAAAGGTACCATAATATGTTTGGTGAAGAAAATAAAAACATTAGGTTGTACCTTTAACAAATAATTGCGACAGTTGACTGCTCAGAATGAAACAGTCGGGACACTCACAAGTTATGCCCATCTTTGGTAATCGCCTAAAACAGTAATAAAAAGAAATTTTGAAGATTGAATTTTTTTGACAGCGTGAAATTGTGAAAGTGAAAGCTGTGAAATGCATCTAATCTTTCAAATATTGGTTAGTTGTGGACAATATTGCATGAAAACAGCCGGAATCTCTGGTGGAATCGACAAGAAAAGCCATACCAAGTGAAACCTGCAGGTAACGTACATGTATACCAAACTTGGAAAAAATTCATTCAAGTATTAAAAAGTTATTGTCCGGAAACATAATTTTAAATTTGCCCCCAGGTGGCACCACCTATATGTGGATCAGCATGAAAAACAATGCTAAACGAGAAATTGAGGCGAGGTACCTGCACACCAAATTTGGAATAAATCGGTTCAGGTTTTCAAACGTTATTGTCTGGAAACACTTAACTTAGCGTTCAGGTGGTCCCCCTATCAACATGAAAAACATTCTCAAGCCAGATCTTAGGCAAGGTACCACCACACCAACTTTGGAAAGAATCCTTAAGGTTTTCAAAATTATTGTCTGGAGATGCAATTTTAACTTGGCCCGAGGTGGCGCCACCCAGAAGCGGATTGGCACGAAAAACAATTCCAAGCAAGATCTATAGACAAGGGAAATATTTACCAAATACAAATACATGGGTCTGTGCCTGATAAATTGAAACCTTTTGGGGCTGCAGTTATCCCAATATTGCAGACAACACACAAATTTCAGCTTCTGCCAAGATATATTGGAGATATATATGCTCAAACACAATATATGAGGGTCGGGCGTGGGCTAGTTTGGGAGATAGAGATAGAGATTTGGGAGATAGTTTGGGCTTGGTGCCCTGGGGATGGGATATGCTCTTCTTGGGGCTAGTGATAGGTGTGCCGACATGAAAGCCATAGAAAGCTCCCTGTACATGAAACAACTACACTGACAACTGCATGCCATCATCTGTCAGTTCGAGAAACCACAAGGTGGAATTCAATTCCATTCAGGAAATTGATCATATGCACAGTGTGCACCCAAACTCAGTTGTAATTAATATAGTAAGTTACAACTGTGGACACAAATGGTTCCTGCAGAAGCTTTAGGGTAAATCATATGATATGAGATACAATTATTTGATAACAAAATTGAAGGAAATGTTGTCCTTCATTCAAGATTACACGAAATTAAAAAAACAGGGGTTTGGTACAGCGAGGATTTCCCCGCCAGTTATTTCATATTATACTTCTGAAATAAAATATGGTTCATGCAAAAGCTTTAGGGTAAATCATATGATGTGGAATTGAATGATTTCATAGCAAAATTGAAGGAAATGTTGTCGACAATGTAAGGCGACACGAAATTCAAAACTAACACGGGTTCGGTACTGCATGGATTCCCCCGCCAGTTGTTTCATATTATAATTCTGCAATGAAATATGGTTCCTACAAAAGCTTTAGTGTAAATCATATGATGTGGAATAGGACTGGACAGCGAATTTAAGAAAATGATGTCCGTTATTTAAAGAGACATGAAATTCAAAACTAACAGCGAGAAGCGGAAGAAAGACGAAAAAATGACAAACGCATTTAGGGATACCTAATTATTAGACAAAGCATTTGGAAGTTATCGCTTGTGAAGAATTTGAATGGAAACCACGGACATGCAGAGAAGATTGGAACAAGACCCAGTGGCGCCACCTTCAGGTAGATCTCGCTGAAACGTAATACCATTCCCATGTCTGATCACAAGGAGTGTACATGCTAATTTTCGAAGGAATCCGACAAAGCTTTTGGAAGTTATCGCCTGTGAAGAGTTTGAACAGACATTCACAGACACAAAGAGAGCAAGACCCATTTTAGCTGGAACGGACACGAAGAAGCGAAACTAAGTGGCGCCACCTTCAGGCAAATGTTACTGAAATCCAGTACGCAACCGCGTCTTCTCACAAGGAATGCGTATGCCGAATTTCGGAAGAATCCAAGAAAGCATTTGGAAGTTATCGCTTGTAACTGACATCCACGGACACAAAGAAGCAAGATCCATTTTGACTCAGTGGCGCCACCTTCACGCAGATGTTGCTGAAATGCGATATCGACTGGTGTCTTGTCGCAAGGAATGCATATGCCGAATTTCTGAAGAATCCAACAAAGCGTTAGGAAGTAATCATTCGAACGGATATGCAAGGACATGCACGGACACATAGAAGCAAGAACCATCTTAAAGTCCCCCGGCCGCGTTGCGGCGGGGGACAACAAATGATTCATTATTTCGGCTAGAAGATATAGGTTGCTTCAGGAGGTTCGTGCCTCAAACAACGTTGGCGACGTCATTCCTCGTGATTATTATTCCAACGTTATATATCTCGTTTTCTGATGAGAGACGTTATCTGGGGGTAATGAATTAGAAAACTTTGGATATAGAGACGCTCAAAGCCTTTAATATTAAAAAGTAGTTAGAAGAACTCCACTTTTTATTCGATTAATAAAAATGTCACAAGGTTGGGAAGCAGCGTTTAAAGGTCAACCCAAACGGATTTTTATTTGGTCTAAAAATCCTTACAAATCATAGTTCATACTTCACTTTGTATGAAAAAAATATTGAAAAAATTCTAATCTGATCAGAAACACACGTAATATGGGAGCAAAGTGGGCTTTTTCACACTTTCACAGCTGGGTTGATGACGTCACGCAGGGCAATTGCTTGAGAAAAAATAGCGGATAACATGGAAAGCGAGTGCAGTCAGACATTTGTCAGAGCTCCGATTCAGATGTCGATTCGACCGATATCGTTTCCTTAGATGGAAATATTTTTCGCCAAGAAGATGAAATAGACATAGAGGAGGATGATGACGGGCAAAATAACAGTTGTTTGAAGACCAACGACGGAATTCAGCCCTATTAATTTGAGCCATACGGCTCCGATTCTGACAGTGACAACCATTCTGACAACGTGGAACTCGATGACGACAGGATTCGGAGAGGTCGTTTGTTGAATACAGAATGGTATGCAACTTGACTGGAAACCTTATTATCGTCATCTATAAGACCAAATGTCCATATATTTCAAACTGTATCGAATGTAGAACGATTCTGTGATGTAAAGAACGAACGCGTATGTGTTGTTGTTGTTGTTACTGGCCGAGACGGCCTTTTCGAAGGGATGAACTCCGGGATTCGGCAGAATGGACAGTAAACTGTTGATAACTCTACTGATACACGTCCGATTTGAATTCTGTTTGTTTTCTCATAATCCCCATGAAATACCAATTTCAGAATTATAAAGTTTGATAAAAAACTTTGGACATTCATGGCGAAAAGTAAGCCGTGGTGAGTGAGTGTCGAAACGACGTGATAGATCGGCATTCACATTTGCTCAATTTTCGACAAATTACGTCCGTTAAATTGAAATCGAATGATATTCCCACAATCTCAAATGTCAAAGGATTATGAAAGTATTATTATCACTTCTGTATCTACAACCATTCACTCCAATTGGTGTTCAGAACCAATAGGTGTTCAGAAAAAAAAAACATTAAAAGGCGACCGGTTTGCCCGATCACTGTATGACTGTCGTTGTCTGATCTACATGCACTCTCACACTTGTAGGTAGACTAGACCCAGCCCCTGTTTCATAATGTATTTGAAAGGGGAAACAAAAGGGTGTAACTCTGCCTATTAAGAAATACTTGAAATAATTTTTTCGGTTTTTTTTCATTTTTATTTTTTTTCATTTTTTTATTACTATTTATTTACTTATCAAACGTATATATATTTATGAAAGATCATTTTATTATTATTAAATAGTATATATGAAATAGACTCATCCAGTCTAACTTGTAGGTGTTCAAGCAACAAATGCCACATCATGGATAGCATTCTGGGCGTTCATCGGGGACGCGAGAGCGAGCAGGGCATGTACAGCCGTCTCCCTTCCCGAGGCCTCGCTTCCAGACAAGGTTCGTTCAGCCGTTGTCCGTGGTAGATTCTCCTTGTCCGATTTCTTTGCCCTCACATTCTGATTGTTCTTAGGTTTGATATTTGGAATAGCTGTTCTCTTTAGTTTTGGTTTCGAATGACGTCTTTCTGTCAAAATGTGCCGAGCAAATTATACGAGTAATTGGCTCGGGCCCTCTTTCCACACCCTCGTGTTGCGTACAAATTTTGTCCAATTGGCAGCGATTTTCTCGTCTTTAGGCCACAAATGAATACTAACACCGTCCTCTGTAGTAAAACTGCAACCTCCCACTACATAACGTTGCGGCATATTTAACAAATGATGCCCCGATACTCCGAAAATCTCCAGAAATCAGCAGCTACTTATGACTGGTATACGGCTTTAATATAGAAAATACAAGACGGCTGTCCCTCCTTGACGTCACAGCTGGAATTGACAGGATAGCGATTTTCACCTTTCAAACTGCAATATCTCGCCAACCAGACGGCACAAAATTATGAAAAAAATATTTTTATTTTCAGAATTGAAAGGACATTTTTTTATTTATTTTTGACCTCAGGTCGTTTGGGTTGACCTTTAAAACATCAGCATAGGTGCACCAGTTGATTTTAGATTTAGAATATTCTTTCATAGTCTGAAAATACAATTTCCAGCGTGCTACAGTTCGATAAATGTATAATTCATATACAAGTTATGCATATATATTAAACCTTCCGGTGTTTCTAAGGTCCGTTGAAGTTTCTCTATATGAATAAACAATATCTGTGGATTTATATCTGTATGCTTTGACTTTCTTGCCTTGTTGCACAGAAAACTAATTTTTTTTTAGATTTTCGCGGCTATGTACAAAAAATCTATATCGAAGACCATCAATTGCTTTATGTTTTACTTCTGATCTACATCCCAGTTGCCCACAGCAAAATAATTAGAGTTGGTCACCGGAAAAAAAAGTTTGGTGCAGGAAGCACTTTAAGGTAATGTTGTCATGAGCATTTAATACTTTGTTTGTCTTCATTGTCTCTCCTTTGTTTGTCCACAACCATGGTCGATAATATTTGTTTCATTCACGTTAACAGAGATACCCGAAGATCGTGATCTGAAGAGGTCTCATGTTATCAGTCAGAGTATGGAGAGTGTCGACAGCCTAGAATCGCATGTCAAACAGCTCGACCAGTGTCAGACACGGGAGGAAATGTCAAAGGTCTATGACGACTGGAGTAAAGATGGTGGATATGATAGAGTACGTATGATAATATTTAGGTAGTAAAATCTAACATGTATAAACGTGATTATTTGAAGGGCTAAGTTATGTTGCTATGAGTAGCGTCATTGAAAGTTTGAACACCTAATGGACACCTAATGAACGGCAACATGGACTTAGACTGTCATTTTCGGACAATCAGAAGCAAAACCTGATCGGGAAGACAGACTGACAATGTAACTTTGCGGTGGGCCTTTGATCAGTTAAATATCCCCCAAATTAATATTCTTTCTCTCTCAAAAATCATTTCGTAGTAAAATCAGTCCATTTCTTTTAATTGTTGACTGTAGAGCTTGTGAGAAATCAACTCTTGGCTTCAAATAATTCTTTTCTTGTTGTAGCTGGACTGACGCACAGTTACACACTAAGGTTTTCGAATACCTGACACGTCCTTTTGATAACGTGTGCACCGATTTTCCAATTTTGAAACACTAATGTTCTCCTCATAAATAGCAAAATACGAGTGTAGCGTGCAAGATCTATGGCATTACGGTTCGCAACTTGTCTAATTCCGCTTAACCCGGGGCTAGGGGCCGTATGAGCCCATGTACTCCAAGATCCTCATGGTGCTCATATGAACAGTCACAATCAAAGCATGACTGAGATACAACATTCTCTAGATGATGACTTTACAACCAATATTTTGGATTAAGAATACTGATCAGTGATATGGATTTGATATTTTTGGAACATCATGATGTCTTGCCAGCATCATTGAAAACTGTTGACCGCTTCTCTCTTGCAAGAAACTAGCCTATGTTTATGTATACTATGATTGTCTTTTTGAATTTGGTGCTAATACTGTTATATGGAATATAGAATAGTTCCTTGGATTATGGACGCGGATACTCTTTAATGGACGACGGCTGAATTATGAATGACCAGACCAGGCGCTTGTAATTTAACGTGACTATTTGAAGGGCTAAGTTATGTTGCTATGAATAGCGTCATTGCAAGTTTGAACACCTAATGGATACCTAATGAACGCCAACATGGACTTAGACTGTCGTTTTCGGACAATCAAAAGCAAAACCCGATCGGGAAGACAGACTGACAATGTAACTTTGCGGTGGGCCTTTGATCAGTTAAATATCCCCCAAATTAATACGACTTTCTACCTGGTTCTTGATATAGGATTACGTTTTCCATTCTATATATTTTAAAGGACGTAACACCAACACTCGTCAAAGTGGCCGAGGTTATTTGCATGGACTTTTCCGAAGACAAACAGAATGCTCTCGTCCTTGACGTTGGAGCTGGTTCAGGCCAAATGGCAGAGGAGGTAGGTAACGAGATACATTGTTTGCACGCGGCACTACTTTGGGCCTCTTTGAGCTATCAATTTACATTTCCTCAGATGGCTCGTTCTATATCGGAGTAGAAATTCCTCAAGTTCAACGATGCTTTCTCCTAAATAATATAACATACATTTGGTTTGGTGATTTTGATATTTTGGATCCGGTGACCTTTGAAATGGTTTTTATGTCAAACGATTCGATCAAGACAGCCATTATCTCACTGCTGGTTATCAAGCCTTGATGATGAGCAACACGTCTGTCATTTTGAGAAAATTCATTTGGCGCAAAAGTGTTCCCTAGTGCATATTAATATAGGAACAGACCTGTGAGGAACCGAGTTGCATGGATTTCAGTGCGTTTGTGCAGAGTTTTCCGAAGAAAAATTGATCTCTCTAATTACTAGAAAAATATCTCTTGAAAAATAGTACATTCAGCGAAATATTCGAATTGCTGATTGTGTCTCATATTCACCTGAGGATTCAGAAATCATGCTATTTCAAACTGAATCTGGCTTTCAGCTACTGAAGAAGGGATTCCAGAATATTGATGCCTTGGACCCGTCGTCCGGAATGTTGGGATTGGCCAGAGATAAAGACCTGTATAAGAACTATTTTTGTACTTACATCGAGGATGCAGAAGGAATTATAAAAGACGGTGCGTCTGAATAGTTCAATGTAGTCGACATTATTATTTAATCTCTCGCCCCCTCTCTCCATGGAAATATGGATTCCTTCGAATGAAATTGTAGCGAATTCTTAGATTAAACTTTTTTTAATTTGCTAATAACGTCTAGGCTGTTTGTGCAAAAATTCACAACATGGCATATTCTAGATCGAGAAATGTAAATCCCCACAAAATGTTGTCGTTTTGTTTCAAGTATTATTTTAAGTAAATGCGAAGAAAACGACCCTTTTAGTTCTGAATGCCAAACTGGGAATAGAGGAAAACAGCTAACAGAAACGAGGTACGTTTAATTCGCCATACATATGTACAGTATGTACGACAAAGCAAATCCATGTTAAATAGCGCGTAAATTGTTAGAAACAGTGATTTTAATGACCCCCATGCCAGATAGGGTCAACCATATGTAACCAAAAATATTTTCTAAAAAGAACCACCGTAATGGGGGACCTCATAACCTTAATGTGTACTTTATTAACTAGAATAATTTATCCGCCAAAAACCTTGTATTGTTTCATCGGATATTGGCTTCTTTGTGTGCATTGAATAACTTGTCACGTTACTCAGCGCCTGGTGTGGGTATATACACTAACAGAATTGCAGTTTCGAATTTTTATCTTTTATCCAACTACCGCTGTTCGTACGTGAAACTGAGAGCCAATCGATGTTGAATAAGCCATTTTGGCCAATCGATGGCATTTCGTACCATTAAAACGCGTTGAAGCCTGTATTCATTTGGATAAAGAATAATGGTAAGTGTTCAGGATTTTCTGTAAAGAACATGATCATTATCATTATCTTTGAGAACTGTTCATAGCTTCTCCCTTGTCGGAAACTACCTATTTGAACAACAAATATTTTATTTGATACACAGTTATCTTTGAAAACTGTTCATAACTTCTCTCTTCTTGGAAACTATCTATTTGAACAACACATTTTTGTATTTGTTACAAATTTATCTTTGGAAACTGTTCATAACTTCTCTCTTCTTGGAAACTATCTATTTGTACAGCAAATATTTTTATTTGATACACATTTGGAATGGATTAGAACTACCATGCGAAATAGGTATTGTGATTATTGACGGGAAAATTCTTTTATTGACAACGACTTAAAATTGTATGTCGGATCTGACTCTTGCTATTGGAAAAGCAACAAGCAACGTGGCTTAATTTAATCCGCGAAATTCCACACATCGCGCGGAGCTACCTTGTTCTTAGCATGGCAAATTCTCTGTTGATTTATTTTAGATATTTTCTTCATTATCTTGCCTCTTTGTTCCTACGAGCAATACTAGTAACCCAGCGATAACACTTGTTCGGGACAAGAACCATTTTGATGCGAACTGTTACGTTTTGATGCTATCTCGTACCAAATTTGGTGCAGCTGTATCGAACAATGATCTGACGACGAAAATATTTCTTCGCAACATAAATCACAATCATCCTTCTTGCAAGCTGAAAAGTCAGGTGAACTGGGACACGCGGTTCATTGGGTCAACTGAACCCAGCACTTAGTACAAACATTTCATTGCCATATCATCAACAAAAATGTACATTGCGCAAGAGTCCAATCCTTAGGTGTTTAGAATGTAGCGGAGGTATGTAGTGCAGCGCAAAGAGCGTGATCATGTCACCATAAATTTATGTCGACTTGACATCCCTTCGGTTTCAACTGTATTGGAGAGACTACATCTATCGCACCTGTATCGATGATTCATATATTGACTTTACTTTCATTCCCAAGAAAGGCATCCCCATCCTAATGTGCAGTCTTAAACCTGAAATCGAGCAAAGAAGTTAAACGTGCAATAACTTTTATTTTTATGACAATCGTTGGGGAAGGGGGGACGTGGGGGTCACACATATCAACTATGTCAGGACCATAACCCACACAATCCAAATACACTTATGTGTTAATGTCTAATTTAGTCAGTAACCGGCGTTTGGACATTTGTACTGACTACTCGATAGAATCGGTCGATTCGACTCTCCTCTAATTCATAAACCGGGTTTAGTAATCTGCACTCTCTAAAATAATTAGATTGAAATTCAATCTATCATATTGAAATTAGTGACCTATCCTTTATTGGATTGAAAATATTCAATCTAATTGATTGAAAACGATAAAGTGAATCTGTTGTAGACAGAGAATTCAATCTACTAAATTGAAATTTTCAATCTAATATATGGAATATTCAGTCGAATAGATTGGTCACTAATTGCAATCTGATAGATTGAATTTTCAATCTAATTATTTTAGAGATTAGCTACATCTGGCTGGAATGTACCATAATTGATGTCGCCATGTATCAGTATCTTACTAATTGTTCCCATCTTTCAGACACGTATGACCTTGTTTGTCTCCTGCGGGTACTCGGTAAGGGTCATATTCCACTTGAGGGTATCCGACAGATATATCGTATAACTAAACCGGGTAAGTATATATGGTGAATTGTGTCGGGGTCGTTTGGTGGGCAGTTTCAAGGAAGCCTCCAGTGTGTCTTCACACGTTATAGTGTTTTGGCCATACTGAGTGTAATATCATGGTTTCAGTATACATGTAGTCTCAAGGATAACATACCTGAGATTTTAAACAATGTAAATTTTTAACCCTAACTGGCCTGGGCTTTTTGGGACCTGTTGTGGCCTGAGGGCGGGGAGGCCCAAATGGACCCCGTAATTATTTTTCTTACCCCTTGAGCTAGGGCGATGAAACTTACCACACTATACCCTTGGGTCAAGCTCTACCAGAAAATGTAAAAAAATCCAAGATGGCCGCTTTGATGACGTCACAGTGACGCCATTTTCAAAAACGGCAATTTTGGGGCCGATTTTTCGGTCAGATTTTCCGATTTTTTTTTTATGGAATTTCTCCGCAAAAACGGCATGATAAATTAGTAAATATTAATGTGATGTGGAATAAAATAGCTTTTCTCCGCTTTTCATCGCGGAAAAGCAGAAATTTTGAAGAAATATGACAACCACCACGTGGGCGCCATCTTGAATTTTTCCATGATCCTCTGCTCGGGGGGTTATACAAATAGGCTCAAAATGACCCCAATATGATAAACTATAAAGTCACGGAGTTTCATCTCTCTATTTTTTGTCGTTCCGGAGATAGCGCAGAAAGTTTGGTAGGGGGGGGGCATTTCGGCCCGCCCTCCAGGCCAGGTAGGGTTAAACAACGTAATAAACACAAATGTTCTGTTCTGTGCTTGTAGGTGGTTTAATATGCCTCTCAGGTGCAAGATCAATGTGGGACACTAACCCCGAATTGAACGACCGTGTCAGATTGATCAAAGACTTGGAGGAGCAAAGTCGAATAAAGTGGCTAAGGAATGATACGTTTCACGACTACTCCGACTACGCAAGAGAAGGAATGATCATCATACTGAAGAAATTAAAGTAGACATACTCTATATGTTCTCTGTTTCTTTTAAATCATATGTATCAGTTTTTATCTCGCCTTGAGAAGTAAAGGGGAGATATTGTGCTCGGGAAGAAAAGAGTATGTCGTCGTCGGTGTCCCCTGCCAGGAAATGATAACGTTTTTGGTTTAGCAAATTCAAAATCTAGAAAAATATGTGGGGTGGGTATGCCCTTGGGGTGCTCCAATGTTAAAATCCCTATGATAGAGTTTTGCGTTTAGCTGAACTGCACATGTACATCTGAAACTTGGTACACATGTTTCTTATGATTAGGGGATGTACCTGTGCTATTTTTGAGAAGAAATATTAATTTTTCTCCAAATTGTGGCACATGATAGAGTTTTCTGTTTAGGTAAATTGTACATGTACAGGCCTCTACATGTTTACATGTACATGTACATGGTAAGTTTGCTGCAGTTGTCAGCTCTCATTGGATGATTACGAAACTTGGTACACATGTTTCTTATGATTGGAGGATGTACGTGTGCTATTTTTGAGATGAAATATTAATTTTTCTCCAAATTATGGCAAATGATAGACTTTTCTGTTTTGGTAAATTGTACATGTAGGCCTCTATATGTATACATGTACATGGTAAGTTTGCTGCAGTTGTCAGCTCTCATTGGATGATTACAAAACTTGGTACACATGTTTTTTATGATTAGAGAATGTACCTGTGCTATTTTTGAGATGAAATATTAATTTTTCTCTAACTTATGGCAAATGATAGAGTTTTGCGTTTAGCTGAAGTACACATGTACATCTGTACACAACAGTTTGCTGCAGTTGTCAGCTGTCTTTGAATGATTATGAAACTTCGGTACACATGTTTCTTTTGATTAGAAGATGTACCCGTGCTATTTAGGAGATGAAATGTTAACTTTTGTTCAAATTTTTAGGGTTTTGTCTAATTAATCTGCCAATAATAATGTACATGTATATACATGTACACCTGTACATGGAAAGTTTTCTGGAGCTGCCAGCTTTCATTGGATGAGTTTGACACTTGCTACTCAAGTTCAATGTGATTCAAGGATGTGCATGTGCTATTTAAGAAATGTAACATTAAATATGAATTTTTGTCGTAATTATTGCAGTTTAGACTTTGTACGTTTCCAATGATAAGGTTTTTGTTGGGCAAAAATTTAAGTGTAGATCTGTACATGGAAAGTTTGTTGAACCTTTCGTGGGATGATTATAAAACTTGGTGGACATGTTTTCATATTTTCCTAGGTCACAGCTCTCCCGCAGTAATCCCACACGGGACTGACCTATCCAGCAGTATTCCCAAATGGCACTGGCCTATCCAGCAGTAATGCCACACGGGACTCACCTATCCAGCAGTAATCCCATACGGAACTCAACTATGCAGCAGTAATCTCAGACTGGACTTGTCTATCCAGCAGTAATCCCATCTGGGACTGGCCTATCCAGCAGTAATCTCACACAGGACTGACCTATCCAGCAGTAATCCTAAATGGCACTGGCCCATCAAGCAGTAATGCCACACGGGACTGACCTATACAGCAGTAATCCCACATGGGACTGCCCTATCCAGCAGTAATTCCACACGGGACTGGCCTATGCAGCAGTAATCTCACATGGGACTGACCTAACCAGAAGTAATACGACACAGGACTGCAATATGCAGCAGTAATCCCACATGACACTCACCTATCCAGCCATAATCCTACATGGCACTGACCTATCCTGCTCTATTCCCACACAGGTTTAGCCTATCCAGCAGTAATCCCACATGGGACTGGCCTCCCCAGCCGTAATCCCACACAGGATTGCCGTATGCAGCACTAATTCCACACTGGACTGCCTATGCAGCAGTAATCCCACACGGGACTGTCCTATCCAGCATTAATCCAATACGAGACTCATCTGTCCAGCAATAATCCCAGACAGGACTGGACTATCCAGCAATAATCCCACTTGGGACTGGACTATCCAGCAGTAAAACCACAGGGGACTGGTCTATCCATCAGTAATAACACACTGGACTGGTCCATCGAGCCAGTAATCCTACACAGGTCTGGCCTATACAGCAGTAATCTTACATGGGACTGACCTATCCAGCAGTAATCCCACTCTGGACTGCCCTATGCACCAGTAATCCCACGGCACTGATATATCCATCCTACATGGGATTAACTGATATGCCAGTAATCCCACATGGAACTGATGTTATTGTCTGTACCAGATAATCTATTCCAGACCTTATTGTCTGTACCACATCACCTATTTCAGACCTTATTGTTTGCTCTACATGTATGCTTTCAAATTACTGCTGCACCTTCGGCGGATGACCCCGCAAGGCAAGATATTGGGGTTCTCAGAACGCTTGTTGTTATATTGGATGCCGAATATCTAGGGACTGTATTATGAAGCTTCACAATGAGCCACAGCTATACTTGATCCTCGGACATGTCGGAATACCATTGGGCAGTATACAGACAGAATATCGGCTTGTGAAGTAAAGCGACTTCTTGAGAGAATGCTGGTATCCTTCCACCCACTCTGGCAAGTTATTCCTAAAGCTAACGAACGTCGGAGATAGAAGATGCAATGTCATGAAAATAATGTCACTTGAAATGACTATGAACAGGGTGGTAAAAAGGACTATGTAAAGGTTGGTCAGGCGAGGAGTGTGATCATAGAAACATTTACATTTACTACCCATTTCCATGGGAATTTGTTCTTCGCCAGTTGGAAGTTGTCCCTCTTCTTCTTACATAGAGATTCTTTATGTTTAATTATTATCGTAATTAGAATAAGTCCACCAATCTTTTACCTGCTTGTTATGTATTAGCATAAAAGAATCACAAACATCTGGAAGCCTCCAGATGCATAATTCCACTTGGCATTACATTCACCTTGTGGGACATCAAAAGTCTTGAAGGAAGTTCACCTTGGACATTTCAGCTTTAATAGTGGATGGACTGGATGGTTCTGAGGGCTCACCATATCTTATGTCCCATTCTGTTTCACTGATGAAAAGCTTTTCGCAAATGTATGATGCCAAAACTTGCATGTGATCAATTCAACTAATAAAACACCGTCCACACTGTCGAATAAAAGTACTTTTTAAGAATTTTGTTATACAAACATTGTTTGTTGATGTGTTTTAGAATAAGAATTTGCATTATAACGACTGTGATGCATATAAAAATTCAGAAAGCAGAAAATGTTTATTTTGTATCTCTATTCACGCAATTTTTGTGATTATATACATGTTGAAGAGCCATCGAAGCGGCGATACCGGTTTAACAAAATATGTCATTTAACTCACGCATTTAGTCAAGTGTTTGCAGTTTCTTTTACGATGTACATATACTCTGTCTTAAAAACAGGCAGAACAGACTGTCCGTGTGTGTATAGCCGAATACACAAAAAAACAATGCAATGTTTGCAACCCAAGATTGCTTCTTGTCCCAATAAGATGCATTATTTTCTATATATTATTAAGCTTTACAAGAGAGAACAAAGAGAATAAGCTAGTAAGCTAAATTAACATATATATATGGTAAGATTGTATAGCAAGCGTCAGATCCGACATTCAAAATTCAGCCGTCGTCCATAAAAGAATTCCCGCGTCAGCAATAGGAAGACCTAGTCCGTATGACAGCACAAATTCCAAATGTGTATGAAATTTAAATAATTAAAACACAAGATGGTTTCTTTCGAGGAAGAAGCGTTATTTTGTATCCAAATAAATTTCCAGGTCCTTTTCCAGAGTATGTATCTCAGTCACACTCTGATTATGATTGTTCATTTGAATAGCATGGAGAGGGCGTTTATTGGGACAGCATGGAGAGGGCGTTTGTTGGGACAGCATGGAGAGGGCATTTGTTGGGACAGCATGGAGAGGGCGTTTGTTGGGACAGCATGGAGAGGGCGTTTGTTGGGACAGCACGGAGAGGGCGTTTGTTGGGACAGCATGGAGAGGGCGTTTGTTGGGACAGCATGGAGAGAGCGTTTGTTGGGACAACAGGGAGAGGGCGTTTGTTGCGACAGCACGGAGAGGGCGTTTGTTGGGACAGCACGGAGAGGGCGTTTGTTGAGACAGCACGGAGAGGGCGTTTGTTGGGACAGCATGGAGAGGGCGTTTGTTGGGACAGCATGGAGAGGGCGTTTGTTGGGACAGCATGGAGAGGGCGTTTGTTGGGACAGCACGGAGAGGGCGTTTGTTGGGACAGCATGGAGAGGGCGTTTGTTGGGACAGCACGGAGAGGGCGTTTGTTGGGACAGCATGGAGAGGGCGTTTGTTGGGACAGCATGGAGAGGGCGTTTGTTGGTACAGCATGGAGAGGGCGTTTGTTGGGACAGCATGGAGCGGGCGTTTGTTGAGACAGCATGGAGAGGGCATTTGTTGGGATACAACGGTATTTACCACTGGATATGAAGCTTGATATAGGAAAATTGCAATGCTGCCGACACTCGGACAGCACGCGAGGCAGTCTGTGAAGGAAGGTTTGAATGTGTATCTTGTGTAATACAATTGATTGAATTATGAATAAGCATGTCAAAAGAAACAATATAGCACTGTCAGTAGAATATGGTCAATTCGATCAAAATAATTCAGACGGTATGGACCATAAGATAATGGGTCAAGGCCAGATGTCAGTATGACCGAAATCATATACCTGTAATCTACAAGCATACAGCATACGTTTGATCCAATAAAGTCACGGATAACTATACCATATCATCTGGTTAAGCCCATATCGACCATCACTGATGTTTAAACCGACAACAACAGGTACGGGGTATCACGTTAGGCACACCGGTTCTCGTTAGATCACCGAAGTTAAGCAACGTTGATCTCGGTCAATACTTGGATGGGTGATCGGGTGCTGTACTGGCTGGGCTGATCAGTGTTCAGGATAATCGGAACTGTGGACACTCGTGTTCTGGCACATGTAAGCACCGTCGTGATATGACTGAAAAATGTTGAAAACGTCGTTCAATCCTACTCACATATCAACAACAACACCGTGACGATATATATTTTCCCGGTTAAATCCGCCAATAGTATTCGTTACAATGAAATTATGGGTCAGTGTAATCATGGAAGTGCCAGTCAATGAAAAAAACAACACATGACGTATCTGACCAAAAAAAGCCTGGTCACTCTAACCATTGTAGTATTTAAATGATAAACAGTCGGTTTGTTCGCAAAAGTACCCGATAAGTTATTGACATCATGTAGATTCTCGAATAAATGAATGCAATTATGACAACGGTGTTGGAAAAAGAAGTTCTAAGAGCATCTTCTAGTCACGAAATCTGCACAGACATGGATTGTATACGATAGATTACATCTGAAGAAATAACAAGAATATTTTAGGTGTAGGAACACTTGAATCACTGTTATAATCAAGTTTGAATAAATCGCGAAATAAATGAACCTGTAAGCTGCATTGAAATGTTGAAAATCCATTGAAATGTTGAGAAAATCAATAACGAAATTGGTGAGGAGAATTACAGGCGTCAGATCCTACATTGAATATTCAGCCGTCGTCCACATAAGAATTTCCCAGTCAATAGTCAATAGATTATATTGTACGACAGCTAGCATCAATTCCAAATAAGGATCGAAATGAAAATGGATAAATACACCACATGATTTCCTGCAAGAGAGAAGCGGTGAGAACGTTCAACGGCGTCAAGCCCCGGATTAAGCAGAATTAGGCACAAGTTGCAAAATGTACCGTCAGAGATCTTGCACGCGAAGATAGTATTTTCCCAAAATGATCTAGATTCCATTAGGACTCTTATTGATAGAGTCGACTGAAGTTTAGTTTTACACTTCTGGACCAACTATAAATCTAGTTATGTATCGCGGTTTATTCATTTACACCCTGGCTATGAGTGGTCGGGAGGGAAATAACTCTTTCCTTGAGAAACTCTTTGTCTTTTCGAATAAACGGCGATCTGGAGTGTATCGCAGCCTGGGGTCGGAAAAGTCTCCCCGCCCCCCTATATATTTTCGCTATCGCTAAGGCTAGAGGGCTGAAACTTACCACACTGTCTTTGGATCAAGCTCTACAAGAAAATGTAAAAAAAAATCAAAGATGGCCGTCATAATGACATCACTGTGACGTCATAATGACGTCACTGTGACGTCATTTTCCAAAAGAGCATTTTTGGAGGATTTTTCGGTCAGACTTTTCGAATTTTTGTTTTTTCTTCCCAAAAACTGCATGATAAATTAGTAAATAATAATCTGATATGAAATAAAATAGATTTTACCCACTTTTCCATACAGAAAATCGCAATTTCAAATTTACCCATGATCCTCTGCTCGCGGGGCCTTGCAAGTAGGCTTAAAATGACCCCAATATGATAGTCTAAAACGTCACGGATATTCAGCTCTCACTTTTTTGTCGTTCCGGAGATAGGAGCAAAAAACCAATAGGCGGGCGAAAATGCCCCCCTCACCCCAAGGCCAGGTAGGGTTAACCAACACCTGGTAATAGTAATATTTACGCATAACTCATACTCTTAGGCTCTTGTTTGTTGGAACAATAACTAATTCACTTTGAAGGTCTAGAAGACTTTCTTGTACCATGATGTCTTTCACGGCTTGTTTTCACCTTGGAGAAGACAGTTATGTAGAAGTGGTGGATAGTACCGGCAACCTTGCCTTTGACGAAATCCTACCAGTTGAGTACTTTGGTCGATTATCGTTTAGTCGGCCATGATTTGCATATAACTCGACTCTCGTTATTTTCGTCCCTTTATCAGTAGAATTCTAAGGTCCATATTGCACATATCGGGGTTGCCAGTCACTATATTAAGGAGACTGAAATTGCGCATTCCATATGGAGTCGTATCTCAAGGAAATGAAGCCTATCTCTGGTGGGTGGAAGGGGGGGGGGGGGAGAGTCGCATGCCTCTTGACCCGCCTAGTTACCGGATATTTCACACGTTATCTTCACACTTATCCTGATAGTCCAAGACGTCTGATGCGGTTTTTTTTAACCTCAAACCAGAAAGTAACCCATTTGGGTCCGTCAGGTATGTACCCCAACTTTATATTAATCCCGTTAGCCATTTTATGAATTCAGTAAAATGAAAATCTGTGTTCTTACATAGACACATACCTACTTATTTCTTCATACGTTATGGTACTTTCACATGTTAATGTCATTTTGTGTTTATTGTTCTTTTGAACACTGTCCTTAATTGATGCAGCGTGCATAATAAATTTGAATTTAATTTAATTGTGATCTGGTGAACAAGTGAATCGAAGTGAAGTTGAACAAGGGTCCCAGTAAGTTTTACAGCCTCATCTGGTGGGCTTCAAGTCTCCGTGAACTGAAGTCATGGTTCAAGGGAAGCTACTCTGATTATATTGGATTTCAATATCAGCGTCTTTGCTGAGGTAAATGTTACGGTTTGTCGGTTATTCACGAAGTCTGAACTCGGTAACCACAAGACATAAAAAAATCGTTGAATCGATCGCCTGCGCGATCAGAGAAGGATGACGAATACATCCCATTTTTGCAAGGACGGAGGTTGAGTATTTTCCTACGAAGTAGGCTACAGATCGCAAATTGTCCGGTAATGAGTGAGTGAGTCAGTCCATCCGAATCCTTTCGTCGGCAAAATAAGGAGAACCGTTGACATTAGAACCTTGATTTTTGGCATGAACGTGCATTAGGGCATTGTTACCAGCAAGTTCTGATCTGAAATAATTCTGATTAAAATTAGATTTATAATTAACACTTCAGTATATTGTTATATATATGTAAGCTGTAGCCTGTAACGTGTAGGCTATCCTGTTTCACATCCAAACTATGTATGTCATCATTGCCAAGAAAACTGTGGTCCGTTTTGCTCCAGCGTTTTATCGCATTTAATGAGTAGGCCTATCAGTTACACTCCGGCTAAAAATACCCTACTGCATATACCCTCAAAAATTCAGCGCTGTTTGCACAACGAAGCTGAGGTGGTTTAACGTTATCATAAAGAAAATCAACGATCAACTGCCATAGAATATAATGTGAAACAAGGGAACCGGAATAGTACATTCATCAGATTGCCGATACCCAAAATGTGTTGTCTCATATATCTAAATAACAACGTGATGTAGAGACGCTATTTATTCGTCTTTGTACCGGTTATGCTCAGGAAAATCACATAGAATCATTATTATCTTGTGCATAAAAGGTGTTGGTCTCGAGTTGAATTACCGTAAACTACATAAATGCTACCTTTCTATACTATAGTACTATATATAAAAAATTGGTGTATTGTTGGGAAAATAATGTGATTTAAAAAGTTGTTTTGATCCTGGACAAGGGCACTAAAAACCACTAAAGAGATGTAGATGTATTTTCACACGTAAAGCTTGAAATCTAGTGAACTTATATTATTCAATCTGTTTCCTTAAAAAAAAATGTAAAACTAAATCGGTGATCGTTATTTATTTTGGAACGAAGGCGCATTAGGAGACTGTTACCAACAAGTTCTGAGCTGACCTATTTTTGATGGAAATTTCTGGTGATTTATGATGAAAATCAGTGCCCATCTTAATATAGGCAGGATTTCAACTGGGGGTGGGGATTTCCAAGAGTTCAGTTCGTGTTCGAGTCCTAATGCCTACTGTACTTCGTAGGTCCTGTGACGTTAGTCACACTGCTCATGTTGACACAGCTGTCTACTAGTGCAATTAGGGTAGGTTGATTTGAGAGCAAAACTTCACAGTGGTGCGGACACAGTATATCTACCGGTAGCTTGTGCTAGATTGTATTTGAAACTAAGCCAGTACCAACCCGTCGTGGCGCGTGTTTGCGCGTGACTACCACGAACTATAGCCCCCTGACTTTGGTACATCAAGCACTAAAGTGGTTCAGTGTAGAATTACATCAATACAAAGTAGAACGTATAATAACATATCGACGAACACTCAGGGTTTCTCTGCTGTGGTAATGTATTCCCTTCCAGGTCGACATGACATCGACATACTCCGTTAAATTGAAATAAATCTCGGAGGCTAATCCCAACGACAGAGTTAAAATTTTGTATAACGGTGGGTTATATTGCGGCCTCCTTTTACTACATGGCAGTGTGACTAACGTCACAGGACCTACGAAGTACAGTAGGCATTAGGACTCGAACGCGAACTGAACTCTTGGAAATCCCCACCCCCAGTTGAAATCCTGCCCATATTAAGATGGGCACCGCCCAAGTCAGAATCGCCAGTGATTTTCATCAAAAATCACCAGAAATTTTCATCAAAAGTAGGTCAGCTCAGAACTTGTTGGTAACAGTCTCCTAATGCGCCTTCATTCCAAAATAAATAACGATCGCCGATTTAATTTTACAATTTTTTAATTAAAGGAAACAGATTGAATAATATAGGTTCAGTAGATTTCAAGCTTTACGTGTGAAAATACATTTACATCTCTTTAATGGTTTTCGGTGCCCTTGTACAGGATCAAAACAACTTTTTGAATCACATTATTTTCCCAACAATACAACAAATTTTTATATATAGTACTATAGTAGAAAGGTAGCATTTATGTAGTTTACGGTAATTCAACTCAAGACCAACACCTTTTATGCACAAGATTCTATGTCATTCTCCTGAGCATAACCGGTACAAAGACGAATAAATAGCGTCTCTACATCACGTTGTAATCTAGATATATGAGACAACACATTTTGGGCATCGGCAATCTGATGAATGTACTATTCCGGTTTTCTTGTTATTCTATGGCGGTTGTTCGGTGATTTTCTTCATTGATAAACGTTAAACCACCTCAGCTTCGTTATGGAAACAGCGCTGATTGTTTGAGGGTATATGCAGTACTTAAGATTAACCTCAGGGCCATGTGCCATACAGTCGGACAGGGTATTTTTAGCTGTGGATAATTTGACCTGAATTTGAAGGCTCAAGCCTTGTGTGGCCAATGTGAAATAGGATACACGTTACAGTTTACATACACAATGTATATCTATAACAATCTACTGAAGTGTTAATTATCAATCTAATTTTAATCAGAATTATTTCAGATCAGAACTTGCTGGTAACAATGCCCTAATGCACGTTCATGCCAAAAATCAAGGTTCTAATGTCAATGGTTCTCCTTATTTTGCCGACGAAAGGATTCGGATGGACTGACTCACTCACTCATTACCGGACAATTTGCGATCTGTAGCCTACTTCGTAGGAATTTACCAAGTGAAAAATGATCGATTCCACGTCACTCTCGTTTTTCTTTCATATAATTGATGCTCAGACTCAGTTATCAGTTTTACGTATACATACTGTGTGTGCCCGGCAGTTGTAAACACTCTGTCCACAAATGGGAATTAAGTTGTTTGAAAGCCCTTGTGCGATTCAAGTTGCACTAGCCTACTGGTTACTCGTTGCATGATAAAAGAAACAGGAATTTGGGTCAAAACTTCATTCGGTCTTGAAAATATCTCTGAGATCAGTTTTTAACAAACTGAGAAATGTTTCAATAAATCAGGCAATGCCATATGATATAAATTCACATTTTTGCTGTATCAATTAGTCCTGAACAGCACAAAACAACATGAAGCATGTGTGACTCTCGGTACAATTTTCCCACCAATATTAACCAACAATGTGTCATCTACCACAAGCTAACCTTTCCGGTACAATTTTTCCACCAATATTAACCAGCAATGTGTCATCTACCACAAGCTAACCTTTATGTCATATTATCTTGATATATTTATGAGCAGGATTGATAAACTCCAAGAAAAATATTAAGAATCCCTAACCACATTTTCCTTGAAATCCTCTCTTTCAAAATTTTGGCATTTTAAATAGTAAATTAAGTAAGTTAAACCTCCATATTTGGAAGAATAATGTGTCATGTGAACGACCAATTGCTGATGTAATACTCTGGAAGTATCAAACTCCAGTCATTGAATCATTTTTTTTCCAGGCAATATAAACTGTTGCCCCTTGTCCATAGTTACATGGACTTGACCAGGTGCTAAATTATATTGAACTGGACATTGATACATGTATGGTGTTGATAAATTGCTCTATGGACATCGCTTCCAGCAAAATCCTCTCATATCAAAATCCATCATCCATCATATCAAAAGAAAATGGTTAAGAATTATACACGGTGTGGATAATGAATGCTTAATGGGAGATTATTAAGGCTCCGCGAATACAACTACTAGTTGTACATAAAGGACGACTTTAACGAGAGAAAAATGATTCATTATTTCGGCTGGAAGGTTGCTTAAGGAGGTTCATGCCTCAAACAACGTTGGCGGCGTCATTCCTCCTGATTATTATTCCAACTAGGCAAGCGGCAGATTCCAGAAAGGGGCCTTATTTTAGGCGTTTAATGCACCCACTCTACACACACCTGAATTATACATCATTTGAAAGCTTCTCATGCCTACATTTCGAATATACTTGCAGTACTGCCAAAATGTGGTGCCGTTGCCATGGAAACGAGATCTAAGGAAGTTGGTACAAAAAGCAGTTTTGTCAGTATTCGTTGTACAGAAAATAGAGAGATTTTGACAAGCAGACTCGAAAAGTAGAGACCTTCACCTTCAAAATGATGTATGATCCAGGTGTGTGTAGGGTGGGTGCATTAAGTCGCCTCTGGAGGTGAACCTGGCCGCTCGCCTAAACGTCATATATCGCCTTTTCTGATGAGAGACGTTATCTGGGGGTATTGACGTCGCAAATATTAGAAAACTATGAGGATAGGGACACTCAAAGCTTTTAGTATTAACAAGTAGTTAGAAGACCCTCACTTTTTATTCGATTAATAAGAATATGACATGGTGGGGAAGCAGTGTTTAAAATATCAGCATACATGTAGGTCACCAGCTGATTTGCGATTTTGGAGATTGTTTCATAGTTTGGAAATGCAATTTTCAGCGTCTTACAGTTCGATGAAATGTATAATTCATATAAAAGTTATGCATTTATATTAAACTTTCCAGTGTTTCTAAGATCCGTTAAAGTTTCTCTATATCAATAAATAATTTCTGTGGATTTATATCTGTATGCTTTGACTTTCAGTCTTGTTGCCCAGAAAACTGATTTTTCAAGATCTTGGCAAAAACGGCTGAAATGGTGATATTCGCGGCTAAGATTCTTTAGCAAGCGTCAGATCCGACATTCAATATTCAGCCGTCGTCCATAAAAGAATTCCCGCGTCAGCAATAGGAAGACCTAGTCCGTATGACAGCACAAATTCCAAATGTGTATGAAATTTAAATAATTAAAACACAAGATGGTTTCTTTCGAGAAAGAAGCGTTATTTTGTATCCAAATGAATTTCCAGGTCTTTTTCCAGAGTATGTATCTCAGTCACGCTTTGATTATGATTGTTCATTTGAACAGCATGGAGAGGGCGTGTGTTGGGACAGCATGGAGAGGGCGTTTGTTGGGACAGCATGGAGAGGGCGTTTGTTGTGACAGCATGGAGAGGGCGTTTGTTGGGACAGCATGGAGAGGGCGTTTGTTGAGACAGCATGGAGAGGGCGTTTGTTGGGACAGCATGGAGAGGGCGTTTGTTGGGATAGCATGGAGAGGGCGTTTGTTGAGACAGCATGGAGAGGGCGTTTGTTGGGGCAGCATGGAGAGGGCGTTTGTTGGGACAGCATGGAGAGGGCGGTTGTTGAGACAGCATGGAGAGGGAGTTTGTTGGGACAGCATGGAGAGGGCGTTTGTTGGGATAGCATGGAGAGGGTGTTTGTTGGGACAGCACGGAGAGGGTGTTTGCTGGGACAGCATGGAGAGGGCGTTTGTTGAGACGTTATCTGGGGGGTATTGCCCAGAAAACTGATTTTTTTCAAGATTTTGGCAAGAACGGCTGAAATGGTGATATTCGCGGCTATGTACAAACAAATCTAGATCGAAGACCATCATTTTTTTCACGTTTTACTACTGACCTACATTCCAACTACCAAAAGCAAAAAGATTAGAGTTGGTCACGGGAAAAAAAGTTTGAGGTATGAACCACCTGAATGTAATGTTGTAATTTGTCATGAGCCTTATGTTGTCTCTCTTTTGTTTGCCCAAAACCATGGTCGATAATATTTGTTTCATCCAGGTTAACCCGAAGACCGTGATCTGGAGAGGTCTCATGTTATCAGTCAGAGTATGGAGAGTGCCGACAGCCTAGAATCGCATTTCAAACAACTCGGTCAGTGTCAGACACGGGAGGAACTGTCAAAAGTCTATGATGACTGGAGTAAAGATGGTGGATATGATAGAGTACGTGTCATGATAGTTAGGTAGTAAAATCGGTCCATTTCATTTAGTTGTTGACTCTAGATCTTGTAAGAAATCAACTATTGGCTTCAAATAACCCTTTTCTTGTTGTAGGGGGACTGACACACAGTTGCACGCTAAGGTTTTCGAATACCTGACACGTCCTTTTGAAAACTTGTGCACCGATTTTCCAATTCTGAAACACTAATATTAGCCTCACATACGGGTGTTTAACCTGATTATTTGGAAGACTATGTGTGTGTTGATAACTAGAAAATCGATTTTTCAATTTTATAACTAATGTCCTTTTCATATACATGTGTTTAACATGGTTGTTTTGAGGGCTAAATTTTTGTTGCCGTGAGTAGAAAGTTGAACACCTAATGAACACCAACATGGACTTAGACTGTCGTTTTCGGACAATTAGAAGCAAATGTTATATAAGACCATATCGGGAAGTCAGACTGACAGTCTAACTTTGCGGAAGGCCTTTGATCAGTTAAATATCCCCCAAGTTAGTGAGACTTTCTACCTGGCCAAATGGCAGAGGAGGTAGGTCACGAGATACATTCTTTTCTCACAGCACTGCCTTGGGCCTTTTTTTCTCGAAGAATTATTGCCATTAGTGGACTACTTTGGTCCATAGAGCTGTCAATTTACATTTCCTCAGATGGCTCGTTCTATATCGAAGTAGAAATTCCTCAAGTTCAACGATGCTTTCTCGTACATAATGTAATATACATTTGGTTTGATAATTTTGATATTTTGGATCGGATGACCTTGCAAATGTTGTTTGTGTCAAACGATTCGATGAAGGCAGCCATTATCTCACTGCTGGCTATCACGCCGTGATGCTAAGCAACATGTCTGTCGTTTTGAGAAGTTAAGATAGTAACAGACCTGTGAGGAACTGGGGCACGTGGATTTCAGTGCCTTTGCTCAGTTTTCCGAAGATAAATTGATCTCTCTAATTACTGAAAAAAATATCTCTCAACAAATAGCACATTCACCGGAATATTCGAATTGCTGATTGTGTGTCATATTTACCCGAGGATTCAGAAATGCTGCCATTTTGAAATGAATGAAACTGAAAATCAATTCCCTCACAATCTGGATTACAGCTACTGAAGAAGGGATTTAATAACATTGATGCCTTGGACCCGTCGTCCGGAATGTTAAAACTGGCCAGAGATAAAGACCTGTATAAGAACTACTTTTGTACTTACATCGAGGATACAGCAGGCATTATAGAAGACGGTGAGTCTGACCGGTTGAATATACTCGACATTATTTAACCCTACCTGGCCTGGGGGGGGGGGGGCCTATTTGCATAACCCCCCGAGCAGGGGATCATGGAAAAATTCAAGATGGCGGCCACGTGGGGTCCCAGAAAAGTGATGTTTTTGTCATATTTCTTCAAAATTTCTGCTTTTTCGCGATGGAAAGCGGGCAAAAACTATTTTATTTCACATTAATATTTACTAATTTATCATGCAGTTTTTGCGGAGAAATGGCATAAATGAAAAATTCGGAAAATATGACAGAAAAATCGACCAAAAATGCCGTTTTTGATAATGACGTCACTGTGACGTCATCAAAGCGGCCATCTTGGATTTTTTTACATTTTCTGGTAGAGCTTGACCCAAGGTTATAGTGTGGTAAGTTTCAGCCCACTAGCTGAAGGGGTAAGAAAAATAATTAGGTGGGAGCCATTTCGCCCTCCCCCCGCCCCAGGCCACAACAGGTACCAAAAAGCCCAGGCCAGACAGGGTTAAGGTTTCGTCCATCTCTCGCCCGTCTCCTCATAGAACACAGCCAGAAAAAAGGTGATGGCCCATGTCGTCACCCTTTTAGGGTAATGCCAAAGGTCTTCCCCCTTTCAGGGTGATGATCATCACCCTTTTAGGATGATAACCTAAAGATTTGCACTCATAGATGATCACCTTTTTAGGGTGATAGCTATCACCCTTTTAAGGTGATGATTGAAAAGGGTGATGACTCTAACTCATCACCTTTTTTGGGTCATACTGTCGTCACCATTTTAGGGTGATATGTATCACCTTTTTAGGGTGATAAGTATCACATTTTTTCTGGCTGTGAAATATGGATTCCTTCGAATTTAATTGTAGCGAATTCTTATA